>CAADRB010000030.1:1362988-1442290 GCA_900708905.1 Hymenolepis diminuta
CAAAACGATTTTGTGGATTTTTTAATGTTTCCTGGTGTTTCCGCCTCATTTGGACGTCCACTGCGTTCTGCATCATCGGTATCTCTACGACCACGTTTGAAGTCAGCAAACTAACGTTTTATTGTTGTTTCTGATGGAGCGGAGTCCCCATAACACTATTCAAGCCATTGCTTCGCTTGAACGGTATTTTTTCCCATCAGGAAGCAGTGTAGAATTCAAACACGAAATTGCTTTTGATCCATTGTTTTGAAAATAACAAAAGTGGCGTCACTCTTAGCACAATAACTCACAAACTAATGAATAGAATATCATGAAATTTTAAGAGCTGTCTTTTGAAGGTAAGTATTAACTGAAAGAACGGTGACTGCAATAAAACTAGCGCCATCTATGTGTTAGGCCCGGGACTTTTCAGCCCATGTGTTACATTTGAAACATGAACTGTGAGGTAACAAAGGCGATAAATAATAGCGTATGTGCTAAATGCGAGAACTTGAATTCTTTGTTACACCAGCTAATATACTAATATAATGGACTATACCAATCAATCATACGAACTTGTGTGTCCTATGGCCCTCTTCGATACTATTTGAACTGGTGTGTAAAGAATGCGGATTTGAATATTTCATGCAATGTGGATATTTATAAAACGTCTTTAAGTCTCACTACTCACTCAGTTGCATAATTCATAACGACCTCTAATTGCTCAGGGAAAAATATTTTATACGTCAAAAGAGATAGATGTTTGCCTTAGTTGCAAATGAACTTTACATCCCACTACACAATTTTGAAATTTCACATTTCCAAAAACTTATGTAATTCTATTACATACGTCTTCATGAGGTTATTGGAAGCACTGTGTATCAAATTAATAAATAATTCATTTATATCGGTTCTCCATCTTAATGTGATTCTTTTTTATTCGAAATATATGTCTGTCCATTGATAATATTAACATGAGGAGGAAAAATCCACAGAATATTAACAAAGTAAATTTAATTTCAGTAAAAAATAAATTGTGAAAAATTTTTAAATGCGTTTGTATTTTAATTCAATTTAGCGAAATCTCATTTTCGTCAGAGCATCACAAAATGGTATTTTTTAAAATATTTCCCTGTGATTAAAATTGTTGCTTTTCATTCCAAATTAAACATATGTAAAAGATGAGAGCAATAGAAGGTGCTGGAAATAAATATCTGTTTTAGTAAGTAGGTTCATAATTAAAAGACTCAGAGATTTGTTAAAATGTAAATGATGAATTTTAAATCTTTCACATATTCTCCTGTTTGACAGGAGAATCGAATCGTTCAGACAATTCGTGGTAATTTGTGCCTAAGTAATACTCCAGTAATTTTCAGTAATATTCGCTATTCTAAAATTTCAGTTTTGCATTAGATCAGTTTGGACTAGTTAAGTATGCAATTTTATCTCCATTATTCGTATTAAGAAATATGCATTACTATTCTAACTACGCAGAACTTCACGATGAAAAAAAACATTTAAATGCATTTCCTCGTTCTGAGAACTGGATAGTAACCGCAATTTACCTTCGACACCATTTAAAACTAAACTCCAAATATATGTTTTACCAATCCAGGAGGCCTCTATGGAAAACATCCTAATTACTACTTAATCTCACAACATTTTTTTCTTTTTATGACCAGAAATCTAAGTTTTTGCTTCCATTCTTTTATGATCCATGGACCGATATCCGGTCAGAAGGAGGAAAAGCGAAAGTTGTCGTTGCTATAGTAGAAATTTGTTTCAGTCCAATTTGAACTATGGGTAATTCAGTGTAATTCGTGTTAGTTCACATACACATTTTAGAGTTGGCGAGCATTTCAGTCAACTGAGAAGACAAAGTAAAAATTTTATTTTAATTTCTTCAAGGAAAAATATTCAATATTTTCCATAATTTTCTTTTCATCTTGATATATTAGACCAAAATCAGTTGGTTGCTGGCCGTTATTCATTCTTTTTTTCAACTCGCATCTTCCAAAGGAATTTGAACTGATCGTGTATTTTCCACCGATAAATCTTGTAACAGAATAAGTCAATCATTAGTAGTTATCCTGAAAATAGGTAACCTCTTGCAATAATTCACAATAAAATAGACCAGTAGTAGAGAGCGATAAGTTTATTTGGTTCTGATATTGACATCTGGTCATTTAAATCCCATTTCGAATGAACAGCCATGTCTTTGTTTGGTGAACTTTGGATCCAAAATATCTACTCAACAGCTTGGATGATCTGTTGCTCTTGAATTAATTTAACAGGATTCACTAGGTAGTCTTGAAAAATTTGCATCATATTCATCGTCATAAATTTCCAATGTAAAGTGCTTTTATTGCTGAAGCAGCAAATATTTCGCACTAGAAGGTGAATTTTTCATTTTTGAAGAATCTGGTTTATTTAACTATCTCTCTGTCAGAGAGAAATCTTTCTAAATAATAAAAAATTAAGTAAAATTTTCTCTATTTTTGTGCAATACATCAAGTAATGTTTATGAAAAAGTTATAAATGATGCTGCCTAAAGTAGTAACATTGTATTACTCAATCTTGATCTCAAATAATTTAAATGTGCTACATTTATAAATTGATTGCTTTTTCTATGACAAAGTTTGGATTCCTTAAATGTTTTTTTGCTTTTTCAATACACTTTGGTAGTCACTTTAAATATTAAGTTATTTGTAAGGAGACGAAATGAATGGTAAAGTGATTCTTTGCTGAACTTATATGAAGGAAATAAAAGTTCATATTTAAAGATCATATTGAAGTATTCCTGCAAAAAAGCTGCAATTTAGTTATGCTGAATATTCAGACAGTTTACCCGCATATTAAAATTTTCTCGTCGGATACAAACGTTATACAGATTGCAAAATGTTTGAGAGGCTGGTTGCAGAAATAAAGGATCTTTCTGCAAAATTTGAGGTGAAATATTCTCGTGTTATTCCTATTACTTCTACTGCCACCGTTTCTCATACTTCTACGAAAAAATTTCCTCTACTCCCTCTTGTACCATTATCTTCTTTGGTGCTTTCTACGGCAACTCCCATTGAGGCGGTCAATAATGACATGAAGTTGCTTCCATCAGTTAGTGAGATAGTGTAAAAATAATTAATCTCACACACCCTGCAGAATCTTCCATGCATAAAGTCATTCCAACACCAGTTGTCTCCAAGCTTTTCATGATCAAGCAACAACCAATCCCGAAACTCCCTCTGCTTGATCACCAGACAAATCAAATGTGTCACCTAAAGAAACACGGGGAAAGTTTTTAAAATTTTGTCTCTCACAGAACTTATAAATTGTCTCCACAATGTCTTGATCAGTGCAGCCACATCCGAGTTAAATCAAAGGTTCATTTTCTGTTCTAGGTACCTGGCACTGGTGAGTGAAAAATTTGAAGAACACAAGGAAACCATTCTTCCTAAACTTGTTTCTTGCTCAATTGAAACAGTACAAAAAGTGGTTCCACAAAGTGCAGGCGAAATGAACAAAGAGCTGTACTCATCGATTCCAACGATCATTTATATGTCCTCAATCTCAGACTTCTTAGTCTCACATTGATCTCACTGTTCTGAACCAGCCTTAGAAATCTCTCATATTATCCTGGTGGATTCGTATTCAAAATGGCCTGAGGTTATACTCCATTAAGTCTGTCACAATCGGAACCACCATTAACACCCCTCACCGGATATTTGCCACTCATTGGATACCAAAAATTATATCATCTTGAAATTTCACTCAGTTCTCTTCTAGTTGATGTGGGGACTTTTGTCGTGGCTTAAATATCCTACTTTTACACTTATTGACAACATGAAGAGGCAAATTTTCGTGTCATAATAGGAGGAGACAGTAGAATTGATTCTTAATTCCTTACAGTTTAGGTACCGGACGACGTCTCATGATAGTGTCAAAATCTGGGCGTACCATCGCAAAAATCTCCGTTCTCGGTGCGTAGTCGTGTCTTGAATTTGAATAAAATCACCCCTAAATCACTATCACTTTTGGAATTATTAAAAACCCGGTGTGTCTATTTCCATCCATTTCGTAGAGTGGCCATTATTTCATTTACTGCATTACGCCTCACATCTATGATTCCAAATATTACAATTAGCCGTTTTTAAAGTTCAACTAACTACTCTTACAACGAGGCTCTATTTATCTTTCCAGCGGGTTCATGGCAAAACTGCAAGATCAAGAAGTGAATTTACAGGTTAGATTACTTTTAAAAACATCTATGTCGTAATAATCTACAATTAGCATGTTAATTATAGAGACAAGGCAAATTCACGATTATGGACCGGTTGGAATTGAGTTATTTTGTCTGAGGAAATGTTTATGAATTATGTTTACGTACATTTGGGTAAGCAGATTAGTTGATGTCTGAATGTTATAAATACCCAATGTTCTCTTCAATTTCGCATCACTTTAACAGAACTTAAATTACAAATCTCAGGCCCATCTTATGAGATATTCTTACAGAAAATTTTATTGGTTAATCACAGAATACAGCAAGTATAGACAATACTATCATGGTCAACCTAATCTGCATATATTTTGTTCTCCTAATATGCTGGTGAATAATCGAAGTTAATGAGACCATCGCAGACGTTGACAATGCTCAAGCCCAGTGCTTAAGACACTATCATCATTTGAACTGAGGATATCTCTGTAATGATTGCTCCGTGTGTTTCTAACCCTTCGTTGACAGTATGTCTCGAGAGTGTTAAAAGTAGGCTCCCAATCTTGTTGGAGAAAATGGAAGCACACGTGCATGCTGCCATGCCCACACAGAGTGACCAATTGGATCAACTTGGGATGTGCTTGGTCATTAGCTAGATCAGGCCAGTAGTCATCGTCAAAACCATCGCCGTTCCCTCTCTGTGTTTGTACTCTTCCCTTGTTTTTATTTTTTCGTACATAGTATAAATGTTATTTCTTTCCGCATTTACTTACCTTGCCTACGTGTTGTACTTTAATGAAAGTCCACTTAAATTATGCTCCCTGCAACAGCCATTTCAGTAACGTATTAGAAAGACCCCAGGAGGAATATGTCTGATCTGTTTCATGTATTTTTATATTCTGGTAGCGACAACTGCTTAGATAGACAGAATAGACAGACTTGACGACGGGAGGGAACTAATCATGCCAAAGTTATTATTTATCTCAATTGGAGTTTGCCATGCTGTCCGATACTGAAAGCCCGGATACAAAATTCCCATACCTAATCTGCGTTAAAAAATTCGATTTGACTAGGCTCCTGATGCCTGGCCACCTTTGTCATCACTCGTTATTCTTGTCTTCCCTCTAATAAGCTCAAATCTAGACGGGTCGTTTGATTATAAAAAAGTTAACCTATTTTTTATATATCTATTGTTTACATATTCCCTCTTCACTCATGTTTTTTCTTTAAAATATGAACTTTAACTTTTTCTGAAATTCCAAAATCTCAATCAGAATTCAAAAGGATTTTTTGAAGAAAAAACTCCTGCCACTCTCACAAATATACTCAATATTCGTGGATGAATTTCTTCGTGCCGTCTTGCACATGCTTATTCCGGCATTTGATACAAATCAAATCCATTGAATCTGAGAGTTCTAATCTTGAAAGCTTGGTTAACTTCGCTTTAGATAAGTACAAAGTGAGTAAGTTCTATAAACAGCCATGCAACTTTAACCAGGTATCCTTATAAAAAGGAAACATAAGTGAACTAGTGTTTACTTCACTTTTACATTTGTAATATAAAGAGCATTAACGTAACACGATAATTAACCATTTAAATAGAGTTAAGTAAATATATGGAGCCAAATCATTTAGAAAAATGGATGCGTACGATTTATTGCTATTTGATCAAAGATGAAGGATCCCGTGTTTTGCCTGAATTAAGCGTTTTTCATCCGAGTGACCTGAGATAACCCAAATTCCCCCAATACCTTGAACCCTATGGTATTCTACGTCGATCACGTCCTTGTGTCCACTTCAGTCCCATCTCTATCTCTTCCTTTTCGCGTTTTTTATTCTCATAATATTCCTTACTGCCGATCATTCATCCTTAGGGTAATGAAGTTCACAATGAGTCGTAATTGTTTTGGCTGAGTTAAACTCTTCGTGCCTACCCAACTGCTTTCAAATGACTATAATTTGATATTTATTCGATGAGCACGGACGGTCATTCGTGAGCTGTAATTTACTTTTATTAACAGAATAAGTCGTTGATAAGTTACCCAAATTTATTTAAATCAAAGTAATGTTTCTGTTTCTAATGGATTTTGCTGCAAATGTGCCATTGTCAAATTCTGAATTTATGGGGTGATTGAAATTGAAAATAATTATTTCATTGAAACTATTAACTCATCAGGAGTTGGAATACGCGTGACGGTATTTTATAAAAGTAAATTTGCATACCAAATTCCATAAAGATTTCTTTAGAGAAATTTTCTCTTTGAGTTATAATGTCATATGATGACATTTTATTATTTGTTTATGTGACCAACAATGAAATTATTGGTGGTTCACGCATGTGATAGTGTTCTCCTTACTGTCTACTATTTCGGTATTTAAATCTGTCCATTGTACTGGACCCATTGGGTGACCTCAATCTAAGTCAGTTATCTGTCAGGGTTTTGTAAACAAAACACAATCTCATTCGAGATTTAGCGCAATAGATGTATTCAGAAATTCTTCAATTCTCTGGCTTTGAGTAAATTAAGGCAACCCTGAGATGAGAGTTTGACCATTCCGGGTTTACGGTTAGTGGTTTAATACTGTGGGTATCCCAATTCACATTTGGAAGCACGATTAGTATACCGCGGCTGATTCAAGAGAGTTAATTCTGCTTATCATAACTTGGCCTGCACATAACAACCTACTTTTCACTCACACTATGCTGAAGCTTGTTCATTGTTCATCCAATTCTAATCCATCCTTTTTCTTCTCTTATTCTTTCAGCAGGTACACTAGTATATTTTAGATCTCCACTCAAACCCCGAATTTGTTTTTGGAAAAAGTGGTGACCAACGTGTGGTGCTTAGGAAGATTGTAAGTCTGGTAAGAGGATGTAGTACCTGCTCAATCTCACTATGTATTGTGCGTCTACCTCTGCCCTATTGCTCGTCAATAAGCAAAGAAAGCGAAATCGGTCAATGCCTTATCATACCTCACATCACATGTTCCTCTCAATTTGGATTGTTGTCTTCTCTTTCCTCCCAATTCATCTTCCCATTTCTTCCTCTCATTCATTCCTCAATTTTCTAACCCGACTCCTGGTCTTTTTAATCGAGAAAGCCTCTTGTACCCTGTAAGTCCAAAGAAAATCGGTTTTTTCATATCGGGATATATAACCCAACTTGGGTCAAGTTGTAGGAAATCATTTTGCTGTATACTCTGCTGGGACTACTTATTCCAATAAATGGAAAGCCAGAGAAGGATGACTTCTAATCGGTTTTTAATCGTTTTCAATTTCTCCATGTTTAATAACAGCTAGCTCTCGTGCACATAGGAAGTATAATTGAAATTGTGGATAGAAAAAATTCCAAATTTTTTTCTCCTGATACAAAGTGAAAGGAATGAAATGAGTTAATCAATTAAAAGTTTGAATATAGGCTAAGCGAAATTTGAAAAGAGGACAAAGTAGAAAATTATTGAGGTTGACAATTTACTCAAAGGAGAAAGAAATGAAGAGGAGGGTAGAAAGAATATCTTGAAATTACGCAACACCAAAAACTGACAGGAAGAAGGTGAAATATGACTGCCTTGGCAATCAAAACCCTTTTTAAGATATCACTGCTGACGACCAAAATTCAAAAATTTAATACTATGATTTTTTCCCAGATAATGACTAGAAAATAAATATTAAAGAGCCATCATTTATAATTTATCGTTGCCATTTTCAACGGTCAAATTGATAGTATTTCATTAAAATTTACTCTTTTGCTCCTCAGACGGACTGATCTGGCACATTATTGACTATTTTCATTGCTCAAAGAAGTTTATTTTAAAACAGACTGTAATTACATGGTTGCAATATTTGAGGAGCAGTCGTTAACTGAACTACATTCTTACCATAAACACTCTTTTCAGGAGCTGAGATACTTTAATGGAACGGAGAGCACGATTTTCTTCTCTAATAGGTGATTGCAAAACGGCTATCCATAAAGAGAGCGTGCCAAGTTTTTAGCATAATACCAAGTTCGAAAGCCAATTACTGCAGTGCAAAATGCTGAATTATTGCGAAAGAGCATGTTTAAATCAAAACAAAGATCGTCGAGAATTGTCCAGCAGAACTCAAAATCACAAGTTTTATAACGGTGTTCGGTGTGGTTTAAGAAAGTGAAGACGAATGTTTAGCTCATACCGAATAAACGCTCTTCCGAAATGAAGCTACAAGAGAAATCAGCTCTCCACTAATGAAAATTAACTCAATTACCTCCAGTCGTCTTGAAAACTATTCTCCAGTGGAAATGAACTTCTCACCTATTCTGGAAGCTGCTGAGGACAAAGAGGCGCAAAGTGTAACTTGAGCTCCAGAGATATTGTTACTTCTCAAGGAAGACATCTTCATATTTTACTTTCCTTCCTATCTGGTAACTATATTTTTCAAAGCTCATATCTTTATATCCAAATCGTATTTATAATGCAAACATTAACTAATCGTTTTCGTTGATCAAATGGACGAACAATAAGGGCGAATATTTATGTGCAATTTAAATTTTAAATAATTCATTTATTACGTGTGTTCTCATTCTTCATTTTATGAAATAACTTGTTACTAAATAAATAAAATGATATCAGAAATTGGCAGTTATATCTCAATCACCCTTTATTTAGAAATAGTACAGTGAGTAGCAATTACTTTAATGGTTAATCACCTAACTTATCCCTATGATTATAAGTTTAACATATTTTCGAAAATGAGTGTAAGTTGAAAAGTGTTCCTATATTAACTTACTTTCCTTTTGAAAGGCTGTTTGAAGACGTTTACTGAACTTAACTAAGTTGTCTAAATAGAAAAGTAGTCGGTTGAAAATTAGTTAATTTTCACGTTTTTTTCATAAAATTATTTTTAATTTTCAAATACTCAATATTTCTGCATTACTCTACCGCTCATAATTCGAAAACTTAAAAAAATGTTCTTTATTATCTAAGCATTATTAAATATCAAAAATATAATGTCGTTTTACTATTAGCAATTAATCTTTGAACATACACGACACAACTATTCAGAAACCAGGAGAGGAAGATCTTTAATTTACATTTTTTCCTTGAAAATCTTCCCAATCCTCTTTTTGTTTTCGAACAACATAATATAACTCTTAAATGGCTCTCTTCGTTTTGTATTTTCATAAACTTTTGCGTAAACAAACTTCACCTTTGTTTTGTTCTACTAAAACGGCGGAAAGTACATTGAAATTAAAGCATCTCATCGAATACAAGCTGCTAAAGAAGATATTGACAAAGAAACTATTCTTCTGTCGTTTTATGTAGACAGATGTGTGGTCTTGTATATTTATTTCAAATTCAAGACCGCTCCAGGAATTGAAGAGAGAATGTTTCTCTGAACTCGTTACAGGAAAAATTCGGAAAAGACTGTTAAAATGCACGAGAGGTAATTATAAATCTCACATACCCTTCTTTCCGGTTTACAAAACATCAAACCTAAGCATCTTTTACCGCGCTCGTACACTTGCCACAACCTTAAATAGATAAATTGGCAGCTTCCATCTATCTCAAGGGTCAAATGTATCAGTCTTCTTTAAATCAGAGCTGATGATTGCTAGTGTTATCAATATTTTAAAGAATGACGGATATTATATACATTCTATCTGTGTCCCTGGTTGTTGATATTATTAACATTTAAAATTTAAATGTTTAGTGACCTTGGTCTGACTTCGCTTATTATTAGCTTATCAGCCTATTAAGACTGATCTACAGCATTAAAAAGGTACGAATAAAAATAAGATAACTCTTAATAATAGAATTTTTGTCAGAAGTGAAGCAAAAATTTCCATTTCTCTGGTTGGATACGCTCACAAAGTAATGCAAATTTAAAACGCAGCATTTTATATCTCTGGGGAATCGCATCTTTCATACGATGCTATCTGATAGTAGTTTGTGGTGTGAAATTCCAATATTTAGAGAACTGAAGTCCTATGGGCATCAACATTAGTGCGATTCAACATATTCTTTATGTCGAAGCTAAAAACTGAAAATTTTACCATCAAAAATGTTATATCTCAAATTTTGCAGGTTTATAAGTTTAAATGGAAGCGTATTTTTCCATCTTCAGAATTACATAGTACGTATAAACAATAAGGATTACTAATTGGATTTTTGTGTTGAGACTAAAATTTTATGGGATCTTACTCATTTTCAATCAGTAGACTAAGTAAAGATTCTTGTTAAACAACTTCTCCCTTCATTTCTATTGGTTCTTCAAAAATGTGCCTTTTAAACCGTTTTAGTAGTATTAAGGGGCACGAAACCAATCCCTTTATATTAGTTCAAATATCTTCAAAATGACATTTTTATCGTTTTTTTTCTATTTAATACAATATCTCCATTCCTGCTCTAAATAACGACCGCTTCCCATGGGATTGTCTCCCAAAAGGAAGACGGTAATAAGAGTTTAATTTCAGATAACGATCTTAATCTCCATTTGACCTCATTTCTCTCAGACATGTTTATTTCAGAGGAATGCACGATCTTCCCGATCAGTGGTCAAAATTATAGAGATTGAACCGAAAAATTTCAAAGTGGAAACTTAACTAAAATTATTCTTAGGTATTATTAAGAGGATTTTCATAAAAAACCGTAGGAAATGTTGGTGAATGTGACATTGAAAATCGTTTCAACAAATGGGTAAAGCTTTAACAATATACGGTGGGGTAATGCTGTACCTTGATTGTCGTGAAAATGAAGTCCAAAAAGTGCAGCTCCCACTTTCATATCATTGTACATAGCATGTTATGTCATTGTTAAAATAACCATTACTAATATGCGAGTTAACGTGCTTGCCCGCAAATCTAGAGGTCATGAATTTAATGCCCATCAGTGGATACCCAGTGAACCAAATGGCTAACCACTCTGAATAAGTTTGGGAAGTAAAGAGACTGGAAGAATTCGGGTTTCTCAACATGGATGCTCAGTCATACCACTCCCTAACCCAAGATGAGCGTTGGAAAACGCCTTCCTATTTAGGCTTGAAAATTAAATTTATTATTACATAGGTTCTCTTATAATAATGGAGCATAAAAAGATCACCCGTAACACGAGATTTTATTTGAAATTCGAAGTTTGTGTTACATCTCCTTAGAGTTATTTAAATCATTCGAATAAGACTGTAAGTTTTGTATAACAGTTATTGACATTCTTTGCATTAGTTTGAGCTTGTAGTTCTGTGATGATACATCACCATATCTGAACTAGAGCAACAAATTTCTGAATTTCATGATGTATCAATAATTTGATACGCTCTCGAACATTCATACATCTGAAGATCTTTGGGGGGAGTTACCTTTAATGCTTTTAGTAGCATAATGTGATATAGACTAGACCTATCTTTCATTTCACCTCCGCTTTTTTCTCGAAATCGAGAAACCGTAATCTAGTAAAAGATCTCTTTTTTTTATTCTTAAGTTCAACTTACGTGGCAAAATAACACGCTTTATTTCGTTGCTTTTGTGTAAAACCGAAATGGAGGGACCTTAGAATGACTGCGATGATATGCTTTCTGCTCTCGTTCTAACAAGGCTTTAATTTCTCAAGAAGAAAATAGGAATGTAAAGTTAGCCAGCGAAATCGAATCGACAATGTAAGTACAAGTTTTACTTTTTCCCAGTTGCCAACTTGCACAACATGATGAGTTTAATTTGAACATATGGTGCTTTTCCACTAACCAATCAATAAAATGTGTAGTTAAAATCACTTTGCATAAAAGATCAAGTGTATCTTGTACTAAAAGTAACCTACTCCACTATTTTTAATGTGAGGGATGTGTAATAGCTTAATAAAATTAGCAATTGAAATATATAACCCTTGTGAAAGCCACTGATTTAACGGCCCTTCTAGACCCAGAGCAAGAAGGTCTGAGTTAGAAAAATAGATTTCAGTTTCTTTTATTAAGAAAACAGAACTACTTTAAATTATGGCATTGGTTAACTGTCTGGTTAGACAGTAATAATGTAGTGATGAGGCTTCATTGCCTGGCATGAGCCCAAAAGACTGATAATTGAAAAGCCCAATGCCCTAGAAACGATTTCCGTTCATAGAATTTTACAAATTCTCCTCAGGTTGCTGAAAATATTTCGTTCAACTTCCTATCAAATAATATAACAACTCGACTTATTTGAGCAGTAGCTTATGAATTTCATGAGTTTTATCTTCTAATTCAATCAATCACTGTGGCTTACTTTCCCACTCTGTTTAATTTGAACGTTTTTCGAAAAGTAAAGCTAAAATGTGGAGTATTTACTCAGAAATTGCTTTGTACCATGGATTTATGTCGAGTCTGTTCTTACCAAAATGTGACTTTAGACATCATCTCATGTACTTTTAGAGGGGATTTCTACGGTTAGCTACCTGTTCCCATTGTTTGTCTAGGAGAAATGCGCCAGTGTATTGCTTTTTCATCATACACTAAAAAACTCGCCATGACGACTAGACTTATTCAAACTGTAGTGATGACAAATATAACAATACCGTCGTTTATTCGAGCAGTAGCTTACGAGAGAAAGATTAGCATCTGCAGAGTGGTTTAAAAGTAGCCTCCCATAAAGATCTAAATTTTCAAGAAAGTGCCAAGTTATTGGCACACTATGTAGTTTGATAGAAGGATAATCGAGTGATAGATCGTTACAGAAGTACACGCCCAGATCGATTCACAAATCTCCAAGAACGGTCAAGCAAAACTCAAGACAGCAGATTATATGATGGAGTCACAGGCAGTTCAAGAAAATGACGATGGCGCAGCAGTTAACGTCCCCTTTATGAAGTCAATAGTCGATGCCTAATGGTGTACACACAGTGATTGGAATGGCTATGGTACTGATTAAGTGTAACTGATAAAAGGGAATGGAAGAATTCGAGTTTTTGACCTACTCCGCTTTCCAAGATGAGTGTTGGAAGTGATTTTAATTTGAAACTAAATAAATCTATTACCTTTTAAAAAATAAATAAATGAAATAGAAAATAGTTAGGTTTATTTACTGTGTTCAATGTAATCTTTTTCATTTTTCATTTTGTCCTCAAATTACTTTTAAGGTTTCACACCAAGGCGATAGGTTTCGCACCATTGGAAAAGTGTACTCAAATTAAGGGACAGAATGCGAAGTTAAGCGGCATTAACCAACGCAGGAGAGAAAAATAGATGAGATCAAATGGTAAATTTTATCGAATGAAATTTCCTTTTGAAGTTCAATGCTAACGCTGGCAAGGGACAATAAATTAAATGTTTTTTAAACCTCTCAAACCAACTTCCCAAATTAATAGACAGAGGCCTACGGAAGGACATGTATAACTTTTTAAGAAAGATATGAGTTCAAGGGGCTGCTTAAATCTTCTGCTTAATTCTTCAATTGGTTACAATTTATGTTTGTTTCGGTCAGAGTCATGCTTATTGGCCTTTCCAATTCGTGAATAAATTTAGCTAACAAATTCATTCCCATCGTTTGCTCATTTGAATTCGTTCATCATCTGGCTTTATCGGTCCATAATAATGAGCTGTGCTACGTTAAATGAATTGTCCATAGTCACCTCCGAATTCTCTTTCCAATAAAATACAAATACAAGGAGGAATTTAAAAAAGGGCTAATAAGATATGAATATTGTCAACGTGAACCTGGGAAGATTGAATATTAGGAAATCACAACGTGAACTTCTTCATTTATGAGATTAGGACCGACTCACTACGCGCGAATTCAAATAAAATAAGACTCGTGGTGTGCTAACTTCACTGTCTACTTATTAATCCGCTCATCCTCTTCAGATCTTATTGGATGCATTCGCATTGCTTTTTTCATGCATAAAGCGTGCACAAGTTTTTACTGTGTTAATAGTGTCATCCGCCTTTATTTACACTTAAATATTCCTATTCTACCCATATTTTAGTGAGCCTGAGTAAATACCTGTACGTTCTGCTCCTTTTGTTTTCACACTCGGAATCGTGGGCTTTGCTAAATTGAATACTTAATCTGATTCAACAACAAAAAAATACAAGAGTATATAGTTGTGTAAAACGGGATCACATAGAAGGAATAAGTCGAGTACCTCAGGTCGCTAGATCAGTACTGTTAGAAGAAATGATAATTATTTTCCCCCGCTCCCAATATTTCTTCTATGAATAATAGTGTAATTTCATTCTTTATTTCCCCATCAATAAAAGACACTTAATAATTATACTTATTTGTTTCAGCCGATATCGATTGAGACAGAGTTTCGTTAATACACTCATTTTGACTATAACATATCTTCTGACCTGCCGTGAGTTATTAGCTTCTGTTTTAAGTTGCTGTATTACCGAGTTTTCTAGATTGTTGGCTCTGCGAGATTACTATCCGAACTCCTAGTTGGTTACGTTATGGCAAGTACGGAGGTGGCCGGGAAGCCAAGGCAATTTATTATTAAGTAACTTAGGGTTATGTACGGATAGACGTCAGTTATGTCTCTTCGTCGATATCTCGAGGCGATGAATGGCATCTGTTTAGGTATTTACGTGCAAACATGCACACACACAGCTGGACCGCCTGTGAATACGGTAGTCCAGATCAATCATTCCTAATTGTCAGGCGTTGATAGACATTTGCTCTCTACAGCATCTTCCATCCAAATATGAGATATCCATCTTAGGGATTCTAGATGACTCCTTTGATCAGTCATGATGTTTGGGGAAGATATTATTTTCTTATATGTACCCTTAAAACTTGGCTTTAAAATGCTATTTTTATTCTTTATTTTCATTCCTTATTTTCTCATTAGCAAATAAATTAAAAATCCCACATTATTAACAAATATTCTAATGAAAATGCCCATTAATATGTCATCATATTACCATTAACTCTCTTTGAAAATAATTAATGACTTTTAGTGTCTCCAAATTACCTTCTGGGAATGAGCATGCTCTGCTTTTTAACCAGCTGAGTTTCCTTCCCAAAACGTACTTCAAAATGAATATACAATTATGACTTTAGAGACTTAAATAGGTGCGGTATACTACTCTTCCCACTTATTTTCAATGAGAGGGAGGTGGGGGGTAACTGGTTAGATCGGTCAAGTAAATAGAGCAAAATAGTAATTGTCCAATAATAAAACTACAATTTATAATTTTCTCTGATGACTTACTTCTAATGGAAGGAAGCCAGATCAATTAAAGTGAAAAAATACTTACATATTTACAATGTTTCTATAAAAATATACCAATTTTCTTATATTGTATATTATTTAATATTTTAGTACTACTTTATAAAAATACGTAAGTAAAGAATTCCAAAAAAACATTAATAATATTCAGAATCTCGCAAAAAAACTTTTACTGTTTAAGGTTTTCGCCAACTACACTCAAAATGACTGACCTAGATTGTTACACCACTGTACTATCTACAAAACAAAATTAATTTTATGCCTTTTCGTCGAAAACTTAGATATATGATTTATCAGGTGATACGGGACATTACCCACCTAAGTAATAGTGGAAAAAGTCATACGACATTCAGATATCCTAGAGACATTATGAAATTCATTCAAACAAAATGTCGTCTTTAAAATTATATCCAAAAATCCTAATACATGATGAAATATCTCTACAGGCAATCCATGACGCATTTACAAACTATTGCACAATAATAATAAGGAGAAAAATAACGCTCTGTTAAAAAGCGATCATATTTTATCATATTAACATGAGGGAAGAGTCAGTAAGCTTTGATTATTGCTTTTCACCAGTTACAATTTCCCACTCCCATTCCGAGTAAATAGTGCAGTAAAAAACGTTGATGTATTGACCGAATAAGTGCAATTGAATATGAATTGTATTGTCAGATTTAAGAAGGGAGATACGACCGAGGAATCGGTCGACGACTCAATTGAAATAAAATTAACCAATACACTTACAACATTTAAGTAGCTTCGTTTCATATACTTGTCTTGTGATGGAAAATAAATAATCGATGCGGAAAAATCTTTTTAAATAATATGTTATAAATGCGTTATTAATTTTTTTCCCTTTATTGAGGAAGCAAGTCGAAAACGATGAGATTCCCATTTATCAAAAGGAATTTGCATAAAATAAGGTAACGCTTAGACATTTATTAATCCAAATTAAGGAAAAGAGAACTTTTAAATAAATTAAAGAGCATAAAGCATGACTTTTACACGAGGTGAATGCCTCAATGATTATAATAATTGAGAGATAAGTAATGATGGAACAATGGTAAATCAAAAAGGGTTATTTGGACTAATTAAAAAGGTGATAATTTAAATATGTATATTTAAAAATCCGATCGAATTATTAACAAAATCAAATTTTAGCCAAGTTATTTTAGTAATTTCTCAATTACCAAGACACCTGCCAATGTCAGGTTGATATTAACGTTTTGACATTTTAAGGAGACAAGAAAATTTTAATTAAAATAGATATATTGATTAATGTGAATATATTTTTGCTTATTATTGCTTGTAAAATATAACGTAAGCCGCTTTCTTCGTTTGATCTGTAATTCCGAAGACCTTTAACTCTATTGGCGAGCTCCAGATAGCGCGTTCGTCGGAAGTCGTGTACTGTGCAGGTACCCGCTTTCACTATTTTAAGATTTACTGGGCATTATGAAAAGTGTTTGTTGACATAATTACGGATACATATATATATACTTCATTGCTTATTTTGGTTTTTATGTTATCAGCCTGACTAAAGCGCCGATTTTTGACAATGGGATATTTGATAATGACAACATTATGATTCGCGTTAGCTAATCTGTATTTATATTAAACGTCTCCATACTTTAATTCCTTTAGCTTTTCTTGATAAACGTTACATAAATATCGTATTTCTTAGTTGACTGCTCATTCAAGTCTATTCATTTTTCTGGGTTTAATGGTTTTACGTTGAACCAACCGGGAAAACTTTATTATTTCTATTTTCTATCAAAGGTGACTGCTCTACTAACGATATTTAACCCTTTTCCTTTTGATACACTGTTTATATTTTCTTTTGCCTTATTTACTGTCTATGTGCACCTGCTCTACTAATATTCTTCAGGCTTACAGCTTCATCGCAGAAAAAATGAGTTCTATTCTTGGGTTCGTACAATAGATTTGCTGGTCTTGCTGTTTAACTTGCTATTTGTTATTGTTGCTCTGTTTGCATTGATCGTCACTTTTCTTAAAGGCTGCTTTGTATTGCCCTTTTTCGTCTTTATCATTACGCTTGCTAAGCATGTTTGTTTAACAGGAATCCTTCCAACATGAATGAAATGAACGAACTCGTGGCGAAATTTGAGAGTGAATTCAGTGCTTTCGAAAAACGCTACGACGACTATACTGAACTGTCTGGCAAAATCCGAACTCAACAAAATGCCTGTAAGCGCGACATAAAACATTATAAGATGTATATCAAAATGCTGCACTCAAAGTTGGCCAAGTACGTTGCTATATCGCTTTTGCTTATGTGGTTAACATTGTTATCGGTCTAGAATTCATTCTCGTTACTTGTCTTGATTATATTGTGATTAATGGAGCTTTATTTAACTTGGGCTATAATGAGTTGATAATAAGTTTGTACTTCTTGGTCTTGTCAAATATGTGATTTGAAGGGAAAGGGGCATAACTAACAAAGTCAGAATTCGAACAGGGAGTTTTTAGATTTTCTTTTCTACCACAGGTACCTGAGGACTTTAGTTGCGCTAGCAAGAATTTATTTTGTACATTGTCTTTCTAGGGTCCATATTTCGATGCTCCTTCATAAATATCATGTCCATTACGGAGATGTGTTTTCGAACATTCCTCTTAGGCGAAAGATTAGACCCTTTCATAAGACACATTTCACTGTCTTCTCTTGACTTCCGTTAATCTGAATAATTTTTTTTCTATTAACTGGATGAATATCGACTTAAAGCACGTGTTTAGTAATTCCTACGCCGGTGACGCTGAAGTTTTTCCTAAACTAAGTGAGGAAATGCACAATTTTGAAATACGTATAAAAGCAATAAAATGAATATTCTTGAAAGTACATCTATTTGAGGCCTTATGGCTTAATTTGGACTTCAACCAAATGTATCTCCTAAATATTCTTTTATGTTGTCTGATAAGGATCTATCCTCATATTTTGTTAATTGAAGTTATAGCGATGTACTGTTTATTTGGAGGGAAAATATTCCCTACTTACCACCCCTCTTCTCAACCAGAATTAATTAGTAAGGTCGTCAGATCCTCTGACCTGGCCTGCACGGTGACCTCTTTGCAACTGGCGGCGCATATACGTTTATACGTCATTTGGAATTTTAGGTTCACAATTTATTCCAAAACAACTTAATATATTGGTTATATATTCACATTCCGTCACATTAACCTTTGTTTATTTGCTCACACCAGGATCGAACCGATAGCAAGCCAAGAGGAGCAATTACAGATTTCCTTAATGCGAAACAGCTTTGAGGACAAGTGGCTAACACTGCGTGAAGTGGAGGATTGTCTGCCCAAGCAAAATGGTCTCTACTTGAGAATCATCCTCGGCCCTGTCGACGTTTCCTTCAATAATAAACAGGACAAATTTGAGTACAAGAACAACTACGAGAATTTCAAAATCACCGTCTCTGCTATCATTAGTCTCTTTGCACTCTTTCTCTACTTTTTCAACTCGATTAGGTAAGTCACCTGGGGTAATATGAATAGCAAGCTTGTAATCTCACCCCCTTGATTGTGCATTTGTTTAGCCTCTTGGATTCTATATTCCACCTTTTGATTGTTTGGTACTACTGCACATTGACTATTCGTGAAAGAATTCTCATGCAAAATGGATCTCGAATTAAGGGCTGGTGGGCTACTTATCACTTCATTCTCACAGTTGAAGCGGCTGTAATGTTAATTTGGTATGACTTTCTTCGTGACATGTTCCCTCTCAAAGATCTCCTTCATCATCATGCGCTCGTTATGTTTTGTAGGCCGTCTTCACGCTCATACTCAGAATTTCGTGACCAGTTCATGTTCTACAGCTTTTACATCCGTAAGTTTTACCTTGTTTGTATGGTCATGACTTGAGACTATCGAAACAGTCTTGTCATTACGTGTGTGTTTGGTTCTAGTTATTGTTCAATGTATGCAATACTACTATCAAATGGGTTGTCTCTACAAGCTGAGAGCTCTAGGTCAGCGGCCTTCCATGGATATTACAGTTGGTGAGTTGGATATCTCAGTCGATATCCGAAATGGCTCAATTAATCGATCATTAACTAAGCTTATTTGTCGGTGATAGATGGATACATGACGTGGATGTCCAGCCGGCTTTCCTTTGTGCTCGTATTTCTGTTGAGTGCCTATGCTTTCCAAATCTACAATGCCTATAGTCTCTACTGCATAGCTAAAGCGCCTTATTGTCAAGAATGGCAGGTAATTATCCACGTTTCATTCTCATATATTAACCAAAGGTAACGACCATGACGTTGGACGTAGAGTATCCAAAATGTGCAATTCCGTTTAGCGAGGTCTATTGAGTGAGTTCTCTGCATACCTTTTTAGTGAGAGGTCATAGGTTTTATCCTCATTAGCTCACCAATTGTATTGGTTAAGAAAAGTGGGTACGTAAGGCGAGTTTCTCTTCGGAGGGGGCTCCTCTGTCCGAAATAAGTGTAATCGATAAGAAGTGCTTTTCTTGCTAGCCTGTGTATGGGGGAGGGGTAGGATTTCTAAAGCTTTCACTATAGTTTGGAATCATTTTTAGTCGTTTTTGTATCCTTATCTTAGGCATTGAGAAAGAGCTTAATCCGGTTATTTCTAATTTTTATTTGGGCCAAAACAAAACTGAAATGATTAAGTTTAGTTTCGGAATTCAGCTAGAAATGTCTCTCCAGGCCTAGATCATTTCTTAAAGCATAGAACACAAAGAAAAATACAGGTTTACTCTCGTGAAAGAACTGGAACAGGAAATTAGTCCTTAAAGTCTAGTAGAATTAGAATGTGTGATTTAGGCATCAATCAGATTTTGGTTTATTTAAACTGTGTCGTTCACTTGTCACCTACCTGTTTACTGCATTATGTCTTAATGTTCCAAAAGTTAGGATTTGACCCCTCTGTTCCCGATTGAGAGTTCGTGTTCACGGTAACAGCTTATTGACCGGGTTTGTTATACCGGATGGTTGGTCATACCATCTCGACAATAATTTACAAGCTCACTTAAGAAAGTGTTTTCCAACGCTTGTCTTAGGTAGAGCGACATCATGGAACCTCTATATTAGCCAGACTTAATCAGTGCACTAGCTATTTCTCTGGGCGTGCGTCAATGGGAATCGAATCCATGACATCTGACATGTCAGGCGTGCACTATGTCCAATGCGCCATCGATTCACAAAAAAATTATTATTAATAATAATATGGCAATATCAATATTCATCCTTATGAATTTAAAAGGTCAGATTTCATCGTTGAAATTATTCAACTTTTGACGCTCGTAATCATTCCGGAAAAGTTGATGTTCCTATCCCTTAGATGGTTTTAAGAACATTTAGTATTATTATCTTATTTGCGATGCAAAAAATTCGTGCAAGTTTTAATCATGTGATAGCCTATTTATGCTCTAAATAGCAAAATAATCCAGTAAGATAATGAAATGATGGGCCGACGAATAGAATATCATGAGGCCAGAATGTTAAAAGTCTTGAATTTTGTGAGCACTGAGTTGTCTACTTTCTTACAAGAGGTATAATTCACATTGTGATGTCCAAATGTTCACAAGCTCAATTTTTGTGATTTGATAACTGGGTTTCTGAGTAATTTCATCTCTGCAATATTCTGACCGGTCGATTTGGTTGAATGACTGTCATGCCACTTGGATTCATTTGTTCCTTTTTACAGACATGAGCAAAGGTTTTTTAAACTCAACAGTCAGGTTGACCCAACTGCCTGTTTAACTCAGTGATTAATGTTATTTTGTATTCGGCGCGCATGAGATGGTTAAGGATGATGAGTAATTGGGTTAGCAACCCTGTTTTTTTTCATTCTATTAATTTGTAAATGGGTTTAGTTTTTTCCTTGCTGTCTGGAATTTTCTGAGCAATTTGTAGGTATTACTCTATGCGTTTTTTCCTTAGCCTGGAATTATGTGTACTGAATTTTTTTCATGATAACATGCGTTACTGAGACAGGTTAATGGTGCACTTTCACATTTAGAGCTCAGTTAGAAGCCTCTCGAGATTGCATTTGGTTTAGAGATGACTTAACTGCTTATTCGTCACGAACTCGAAGCTTATTGCAGTGCATGGCACGACCAACAGCAAGAATGTTTCAGCGGTCCATTGGTCACTATGTCATTGTCAGATATCATGGTCTCGATTCCCATCAGCGTTCGCTCAGTGAACGGAATGGCCAAATGCACTGGTTATGTTTAGCTAATAAAGGGAAAGTTCATGTCTATGCAATGGTTTGATATTCACAAACACACATTCAGTGAGTAACAACCAATCACCAAAATGTTTGAAACAGATCCACCACTAACGAATTTTGCTTATTTGAGAGATAATAATGGATATTTAGTTCACTTTTTTTCTAAGATGTATTTGCACAACCGCTCTTTGTTTTTTTTTAATGTAAACTTAATTGATATCGGTTTTAAGCATCTACCCGTTTAGGAATGTGAATGACAGCACTTTAAAAGCGCCGTTAATTGGTATTAGTTACTTTCTGGATTGTGTGTAACTAACCGTTGTCGGCGCTCATTTTTGGAACATAAGAACCAATGGGTCTGTTTATGTTATCAACAAAGAAGGATGCTGTCAGCTAGTCTGATTGTAATTGTGTGTTGAGGTCTGTCGGTAATCGGTAAATTGATGCTTGTTAATGTTATCGATCGACTTTATACAAGATCACAAGATTAATCAGTTTTTATTCACTTCAATATTATCAGTCGCCTTGGTACGATTCACCTCATACGCTTGTGCACGTTTTGAGATTGTTTTAATTCCGTTTTCTTGGAACTTCTTCCATTCTCACAAAAATTGCAACTTCGATGTTTTCAGTTGTTTATTTGTGGAATTTGAAGCAACATTGCTTAATTTTATATCAACTAACAGCTCCGAAACTAAGGATTGGAGTGGTACCACCACATAAACACAACTGTGGTGAATCTTAGTCATTCTCGGAAGTTGGGGTAAGGTAATAGGTGAAGATAGGTTTGTTATTTAGTTCACCGCAATTTCTTTATTTGTATTTAATACATTGATATGGGAAGTGAAACGCAGAACGTGATATGTCTAAACATTAAAAAACGCTGCCATTTGTACCTCTTTGTTCTTTAAGGCATTTCCTGGATTGAGGTATTTCAGAGCGCTAACATCAGTTGGTGTTGGCAATTGCTCTGGATTAATGTTTTAGTAAACGAAAATTTACATTGATTTGTATTTACTGAAATAGGCTATTCAAAAAGAAACAATTTCGTTTTTAAGCATATCTCTATTACACTCCTACCTTCATAACTGGTATAGGTGAAGGTTTGGGGGTCGAAAGCTATTTCATCAATCTTATTATATTGGTTTCTTCCCCTTTTCGTTATAAATAACTGAAATACGAACAGTATCGTGCAGCAGACACATTACTGCGTTCATGTATGTCATTTTCCATCCGTACGTTTTTATTTAATACATTCTGATGAGAATTTCATTCCCTTTAGTGCTCAATTCCATTATATTTCGCCATCCTTCTAGGATACTATACTTTAAATTACTGAGATTCTTTCATTAATTATTGCACTCATTAGATATCTCATTCATGTGTATGTGCACTTTTCAAACGCGTGAATGTATTCACAAACCGCCATGCACGTTCAAATATTCTTGAAAATGGAAACATTTGTTCAAATTCTATTTGATAATAAGAAATCACGTGTGATCACAGTTTGCAGAAACATCCAGAGGACACTACCGTAATATTAGGATTAACACTAGCTCAACTATCAAACGCAGTACATGTTTATGGTTTCACTTGCGAGAGTGATGAAATTATTTTCAACAAAGGGACTCATCACCTCTTTGTTAATTGTTTTTCTTGAGCCTCCCCATCGAAAAATAATTTCTAAAGCGTTAATATAAGATTTCGACTCGGAGATAAAAAAAGAGAGATGTCCATATCACACTTTGTATCCTGAAACTGTACCATTTTGTATCGCTGTTGTTGTAATTATTAGTGTGGAAGTTCATGTAAGCTCACCCGGTGATTAGTTCTTAGTGATGATTTCTCGAAGCTCTGTAACAGGGAAACCCATAATCCCGGTTGTATAACTCCCAAGCCATTTAGGAAATCGTTTTTAGCACTCATCTTGGGCAATAGAGTACCATCATGAGGCCTTCATACTAAAAGGTTCCTTTTATTAGCCACACCTATCCATTCATCAAACCCGTGACCTTTGCCTTCGCAGATGAACGCGTTAATCACGGATCTATGTCATTCACTTTGTTGAGTCTATTTAATCAAGACTAGTTAAAGCTCGTATCAATGGTATGTATGTTTTAATATAGCATTTATTGGATGTAAAGGAGGGTGAGATTTTAACGTTTCGTTCCTGAAGAAAAAAGCTCTTTTGTCAGCCTCTTTGTTTTTTGTAAGTTCTTGATTTGAAACATTTGAAGGTGTTTTATTTTTGGTTGGAGTCTAGTTTTGAAGGCTGTTACACTGTGAGCTGACTTTCAAGAACGAAGGCTTTTATTCAAATAATAATCGATGCAAAAGGAACGGTCTAAAACTATATACGTCTTTGTTCCTCTACTTGAACCACTAAAATGATTTTCTTTATTTTGCACTCATTATATTTACCTTAAACATTTGTGCACCGTTATAGCGTATGAACGTATTTGCATACAACCAAGCACGTTCAGTTACTCATATTCTCTTTGAAAACCCAAAACACTGTACTATGCTAAAGTACGATTTAATAATATAAGGTCCCATTTGTTAAGTGTATTTAGAACGTTTTACTATTATTCCTGATGCTAACCAATTGGCAGAGCGTTTTTTTTTGTGGCTTCATCTGTGGAGGTGGTGGAATCATTTTCAATAAGAGCATCCATTATTTTTTAGTCAGTCAAGTCTTTCTTGAATCCCCATGTCGATAATTGTCATCTAGCACATCTGTGTAAGCTTTTTCACTCTATTTACGGGAAAAGGGAGTTTATTTCGCCTACTACGCCTTAAGATCGTGCCATTCTGTTTTTTTATTGTCATAATTTGACTACAAAAACTTCTGTAGACCGGTTTACAGTGGTTAATTGTGCATCCATATATACACATATATATTGAATGATACCAGTTTATAATATTTGATGGTTACATCTCCTCTATCTCCTTAACTGCAGATCTTTGGCCTGATTTAGGACAGTTTCTTTTACGGTTAGCTCTTTGTTAAACTCCTACAAGAAGTCAACAATTTCAGGATTCAAAAATATTCATTAATAGCCTCAGCTACACGGAAACTGGCCCTTTCACAAAATGAGGGAAATTCCGTGTTTCCATTTGATATGAGGTGAATTCCTAAAATATCAGCTTCATGATTTCCATATTCTGGAAATTTGTCTTAATCAGTATATACTTCAAGGGCAAGTTCGAAAGTTAGTGTAACTCGAATAACTCAATCTTAGCTATTGTTTCGTGTCACCACTCCATCGCTGCAACTACGGCTAAGTTTTTCAGACAGTACACATTAATTTTAACTGATATTTCTTATTCCATTAAATTAGAATATTTTATCGAAGATGCGATTTTGATGGAGGAATGTTATAGTCTTCAGTAGTATAATTACTGAAAGAAGAGGGAAGTGAAATATACAAATTTCAGCCTTGAAACCAAAGATTTCCATATATATCCTGATTCCTAACGACCATTTTGAAGGCTCTGTATCACCTTTTCAAGTTTTCAGTAACTAGATTTATTTATTTATTTTTAAATTCCACTTTTAGCCAGGCGTTGTAGCTTTAATCTACACCTTTACCGCAACTGGCAATCTTATTACAACACTCTTGGTTGTGAAGTCCAAAATGGCTCTCTTGAATCCCAGTAAACGCGGCTTCTTGCGTAAGAAATACAGCACCGTTTTCCACTCTGATGTGAGCGGGGTGGCTTCCAAGCAGTATCCAGAAGCCTCAGAATCTGCGAAAGAGAAGTAGCCACACTGATCTTTACTCATTCCATCCTCTTTTCATCACTTTTCCTCCTCCTCCAGCACTCGTACTCTCATCCTTTCCGCCACCACTTCATTACCGTCTTTTGATTATTATTATTATTACTATTATTCGTAGTATCTGGACACGTGTTTTGTGTAGAAAAGGACCCAATTGTTTCATTTTTTGTAATTGTATATTCCAATAATGATGTTATATTAATGGAAATGAAACAAACATACATGTGCATCCTCTTTTGTATCCAGTAGTCAATGTATTCATGTTTACTAAAAGCCTATTAGGAAGTACAGTTGAAATGGGCTTAGTTTGGTTTGAATTGTTTTGCTCTGTTCGTAGAGCACGGGGCGGATGTTTAGAGTTCGCGCACACGAGAAAATTAGTGAACACACTCTGTGAAGAGTGTATTGTTTATATCTGAAGTGTGTTTAGTGAGTGCAGATTAGGTAGGCGATTTGGGGTTATAAATTCTACTAAATACAGATTTTCCGTGGTAACTGGATCCATTATAATACAAAAGAGCAAAGGTCTGGTGTGGTGGCCTTTATTAAAGAGGACTCGGCAGTTAGCCTGCTAGTCTACAAAGTCAGAGGTCACAGGATCAACGCTTATCTGTGCACACTAATGCGTGCAGTAGCCTGTATGACAGAGGGAGTGAGCGAAATGACCAACCGCACTGGCTAAGTCCGGCTAACATAAAGGATGGCAGTATGTGTTGGGAAACGCTATCCTAAGTGGGCTTATGAATTATTACAGACATTTTGTCAGTTGGGTTGTATTTTTAACAAACATGGATGACCGCTCGGGGTCATTCTAGGACACGTAAATGTAAATCCGACAATTTGTTTATAACGGAATAGATATGTAAGTTGTAATATTAAGGGAGATCAACCGAGTCTGATGGGACTGCTCGCTGTAAATACTCTCCATCCACATTGAAGGTCATGAGGATAGTTAATCACTGGGGGATTATATTAGTTACCGAATAATCGAAATTATGAATTCTTAGCGTCTTTTTGTATTGAAAGAAGATTTTACATGTGACTAATCATAAGCAAGAAATTTAGAATGGGGGTTTTTGAAATTGATATATCGTAATGCTTGTTAAGAATAGAAACTTCAGAATCCACTGATCTCTGACTCCGTAAAACTAATGCATCTCATTTTCAATTGCCTGATATTTTTGAATTCATGTATAATTACATGAACCTTAAATAATTATGTCACCCAAGTTAATGAACTATTTTTCTATAATAAACCTTCCGTTATATCGAGGAATAAGAGATCTCAAATTTTAAGTTTCGTTAGCAAGCGTAACCTATCACAAATTATGGACCATAATCATTGTATTTTCGAACATTAGCTTGATGCATCCATTTTTACTTACGTTACATCCCGTGATATCAGGGGTTAATACATTTCTAATTATTTAACATTGTTAGCCAAATCTCTATTAGATTTAATTATATCCAGAAATAGTTAACTGCTGAATCGGAGATTATTTTGATTTCAAGATCGATGAAAATACTAATAGTAGGTGTGTGTTTGAAATATTTGGAAAAATCACAGCTACGGATCACTGATTAGATAAAAAGGAGTTGTGGTATCGATACGATGAGACGGATGACAGATAATAAAATTGCTAAAACACTGTTCATTCACTGATTCCAATGCACAGTTAAGCAACAACGATAGGAGGTTGATAACATGCGAAAGAGAGAAATGGAGTGGTTTGGGATGTGCTTCCGTAGCTTGGACCAGATAGACATCTTTGATACTCCGAGTGCACCTCCGATTCCTGCACATCGAAGTCTTCAACACGAGAAGCTGAAGAGAAAAATAGACATTCTCAAATGATACGCCTACTTAAATCAAATAAGTAAACATACGTACCATCAATGATGAATTGGACTCGCTTTTTAGCAGATTCAAGGTACCAAGATGCACAGAAGAATAGGAAACCAGATATTATGCAGATGTAAACATTCATAAAGAGTGCTCGTTGCATGCCCAGATATCGTGAATACAGTGAATCTGGAATTGTCTGAGCATCGGCGATCTGAAGAAGGGAAGTGAGTTAATAGAAATTGAAAAGGATTTACCGTGCCGATGATAAAAGGACTGATTGCGTCTCCGAGAGCATGAGTAACGAGCATTTGAAATGCGTTTGCAGTGGCTCGGCGAGTTGGTATTACAACCGACTAAATTAACAAAGGAATAAGCTTAATAAACCGTGACCTTGTATTAGACTTATTCTATATGTAATGCAACTTAGAGTTAATGTTTGGCGTAATCTCAAAGTTTATTTACTAAACTAGCTTGAACCTACAGGTTTGTATAGTAAGCTCAATTAACTAAGCTGCTTAACGTAATCTGAACTAAATTGTATGATTCAGATGTACAAAGCCTTGTGCTAACCATCACTTCCCTTACCTTGAGTGAAGTGAGATTTGGTCATCATCTGCAGCTGTGCATAAGTACAATTTAATATATATTTGGTGATCAATACTTTATAAGGGCGTAACACTAAGACCTCGTATCATTCTCCCCTCCAACGTAAATGCTGCATTTTGAACCCTATAGAAGTGGCTTATTTCTCAACACATACGTGGGAGATAGGGAAAGCTGAAACCAAGATCCGAATGTGGTGATTCAAATAATTGAAATCCATACAATTATTTTTGTGTCCATGTTACTCGATCTTTACTATGCTCATTTATTATATCCAATGAACAATGTTTCATGCTATCAATGTAATATTATTAGATATTTAGGTGACTTAAGATGCTGTAATTCTAGGTTGTGAATTAAATTATAATTTCATCTACGATCTTATTGCATATTGTGCTAACCCACAGTTCCCGAATCCGTATATGGTACTCCTACAAAGCCTCTTTGATTTTCAAATTCTCAAATGACCCCTCTTTTGGCCAGTCCAGCCGAACATTGTAATCATTAGATGTCCGTTAATTGGCTTTGCATCTATGCCAACTTATGAAACGCTAGCAGTCGAAGTACCTCTGAATATATCAATGGTTGAATACATTCCTGTTTTAGCTATTCAACAACTGCGCAAGCAAATACTAAGATCGATTGAAAATTCAGGCAGTAAACATTTAGCTTATCGGCTAACCACAAAACGGGCAATGAATCTTTTCAGATGAAAATTGATGTTGGTTGATTGGCAGATATTTCACAATGGCTGTTTGAGAGGAGTGAAAAATTCCCCCTTTAAAAAATAGTAAATGGCAGACTTGCGTAGGAACTTGTAACAATATCAAATATCATAAGCCACTTAACAATGATTCTACTCATCGCAAACGTTAAAGACATAGAAGTAAATAATTCTACTGTCATAATCTATCCTTTTGTTCTTGACTTTTGGAGCGATTTCAGAGGCGATAATATATATATAAAGTATTACCAATAAATATCGGCGAAATCATATTTCCCTATGCTCATAGTCAATAATCGAAGTCATTTTTAAGTAATACCGTTTAACGAGCTGTGAGATACAAGAACAAAACCCATCGATGTACTCTAATGGTTGGAGTGATAAAACTGTTGACTCAGTAGAGAGACTGTTATACACGAGTTTCCTAAGAACCTCTAACGTAGAAGAGTGATCTATAATATTTCCCTTTATTCTTATTCACCTATGCTCTACCCTAATTCATGTGGTCGTCGTTGCTCAGTTTTCCCCTTTGGTTTGAAGTCCTATACTTTATATATACAAATTCATCGACAAGCGGTGATTGATACTTCCATATTTATACGACCAGTACCATTCAGACATTCTTCACCTCTATCCTACAATTCAGTGCATTGTGGTATTAATCAGTTCCTTGATATTTTACTTTATTCTAATACTGCTACTATCCAAGTATTTAGTGAGAAGAATACTATATTCAGCCTTGGCGACTAATTATAAATGCAGAATTTGGCTTCGCAGTTGGACAATTCAAAACGCTTTGTCAATACTCGATAACCCGTAACAACTTTGCTCCTAGATTACACGTAAAGACGTCGAAAACTTGAAAGCTTTCTAGAAAGTTCATCAGCAGTACTCCTCCACCTTAGATCAGTGTCAGGAAATGCTTTCCTAAATGGACTTGGGAACTATCTTTGTTTAGTCTCATGGCTCCATAACTTAGGGCAGCAGTACCATTCCAATGGCTCGAACACCCAATACTCAGAAGGGGAAACTCTTAATTCTGTCAACTAAGTTATTTCTGAGAGTCGACATCTTCAGCAATTTTTGACCATCAAGATGTTGAAATATCGTAATAAAGAACGAATGAATCCATTCTTCGAAATTAAAACTGTTTAAAAGATATTCCATCGTATTTTAAAACCTCAGATCGCCCAAGTATTTCACAGGTGATCCAAGAAATCTACGATTATGAGACAAGCTGAAAATATATCCCTTTCCGGAAAGGAATAAACAAGCGCATACAAAATAGATTTGAATTGGTTTTGTAGGACGCAAACATTCAACTTCTTACCGATACATTATGTAACCAAATTGCGTGGAAAAGTGTCAGATCAGATCATAAGAAACCAAGACCTATCGATCTAAATTATCATCCATATTGATTACGATAGAACTTTCTTCAACCAAATAATAAGTACTGTAAGGCTTTCATGATATTTGGAGTAAAATTAAATTAGAAATTAAGCTAACATAAAATTTTTCATGAAAAATCAAATTTTAAGGGACGCTGAAAAATGTAACATACCATTGTCATATCCGATATCAGAGCCCAGTTCAGACACATCAGAAACTGTCCAACAAAGACTGAGGCCACACAGAGATAAAAACTGTACATCGGGAAAGCCAGTCCCGCAAAAATAAAGGGTGAAGCAGCCAACAATCCGCCTCCACAAATATACGTGTCGACACAAACGGAGTAAACTCGCAACCTTTTAGCCATCACCGTACCCACAATAACTCCCAGAAGACCAGCGAAGCACGCACTCAAACCGAAAAGCAGAGCAACTCTAAAAGAGCAGGGGAAAATAGGAAGAAAAATATCAATCTACGGATACTCCGCAGCAGACCCACTACTCCGTGCATTAAGCGCGTCTTGAATGTAATCCACGGAGAACCAGGAGAGCGCGCCCAAAACGAAGCAATTTCCCGTGAAACCTAGAGAGAGGAGAAGGAAGCAACGATTTGATGCAAGACTTTTAAGGTCAGCTAACCAGGAGGTCGTGTGCAAATGTAGAGCGCCATCAGCTCGTCCACGAGGTGGATCTGTGTGAAATATCCCCAGAGCTATAACACAAATCAACCCCAGAATGGGAGTAATTCGAAGCGACCAAGCCCAATTCCCAGTGGCATTTGCGACTGTCGAACCGAACACAAAACCAAGTCCACTAAAATGGAAACAATGACAGCTGGCCAACTGAATAACCTACCTTCCAACAGGAACAGCAAAATAGAAAATACCGAGAACTGATGTACGAGCGTTTCCGGCAAAGAGATCAGTTAAAATGGTGGGTGCTAAGGTGGAATAACTAGCCTCGCCAACACCAACCACACACCGAATTAATAAAAAAAGATCAAATTTCTAAAAAATAAATGAAATATCAAATAACAACTACATCTGGTGGAACAAAGGAGCTGACGAATGCAACGAGAGTCCAAAGTGAGAGACCGATGATCATTAGATACTTTCGTTTCCAACGATCGCCCAAATAACCAAAAACAGGACTTAGGCACATGTAAGATATTATAAAAGAAGTCTGTAAGAGACCTAGCCTCTTACTGTCAATATGGTAATAGTCCCGAATCATATCAGGAATGCCTAAATTCCGTGTAGAAAGAAAAATGAATTAACAAACCAGCGATCGTAAATCTATCCATATAATTAAGAAGATTAATACAAAACAGTAAAATGACAGAGACCGAATCTGGATTATTCAGACGCAATCCATGCCGAACGTGCCCCCAGAACGTGATTCTTTGGTGAGTATCGGTATCTTCACTATCTGCACCTCCTGAAATCGCTACATAAGTACTCATTTTCAGATACAGATTAGCCCACACAGTTCATAGATATACATTATGTCAGAGAAGACAAACAAAATGAAAAAGAATAAGAAGAAATTATTCAAACATATTCAAAAATGTTTTTCTATTCCTTCAACGTTATTAAAATTTTTTGAGTAAGATTAGTAAATTACGCTTCTGTATGTAAGTGTTATGTGAAATGTGATAGTATGATCATAGAGCAACATTTAATATATATACATATATATACGAGTAGTTAATACTGTATTGTTGTTTATCTTCAGTCATCATTAGCGTATTTCTGTTCCCTGAACGTAAGGAAGAGAAAATTGTTCTAGATAAATTCAATTCTGGCAATTTACAACTTCTCTAATCATGTTAAAATACCTAATTTGAATGAGAGATTATATAAAATCAACAGTTTCCTCGTTACCTCCATTTAAAAAAAATTTTCATAAAGTTATTAAAGAAACGTAATGTTGCATGCAAAAAACACAAATACTAAAAAACATGAAAATTTATTAAATTACCAACGTTATTAAACTTTTAATTATTTCATAATTATGTTATACTTGAAAATTCATAATGAAATAGATTGAACTAACACCGCTTTCTAACAGTGTAAAGGTAAAAAATTACTAAACTGATCAAATTTAACTATATCAGTAATATTATGTCAATAAAATTAAGTAATATATTGTAATAAGATATATTTTTATCGAATAAACTTTTGTTTTAAATAATTTAACTATTTGCTGGCCGCGTCACTTGGTAGTACACGATCGCAGTGTGCGTTTGCATTATTATTCACGGAGATGGTTCTTGCAAAGTTAATGAAACCCGATAAAACTCCTCCGACTCCTCTGGAGGAGGAAATTCACGCTACTCTTGTGGATCTTCAGGGACATGATGATGTCTCGGATTCCTTTAAAATGCTGTATTTTTGCGGCGCTAAGGTATACAAATTTTTTTCTTTATTCTTGAGGAATTCGAAATTGGTCATGAAAAAGCCATTGTTATCTATGTCCCTGTAAGCCAACTCCGCACTTACAACCAATTAAATAACCGTTTGGTTGGTGAATTGGAAAAGAAGCTTCGTGGTGCTCAAGTTTTCATTCTTGCTTTCAGACGTATTATTAACAAGCCCAAGAGAAATTGCAGGAGCAATCCCAAGCAAAAGAGACCACGAAACCGCACTCTCACATCCGTCCATGAAAACATTCTTAAGGATGTTGTGTATCCTGCCGAAATCGTTGGAAAGCGTGTACAACACAAGGTTGACGGAAGCAAGCTGATAAAGTGTCAGTTGGATGTTTCCCAGAGAAATTATGTTGAACATAAGGTAATTGTAGGCTTTTGGATTTAACTTATTTCTAGCTTAAAACCATTTGTGGCCTCTACAAGAAGCTGACTGGAAAGGATGTAGCAATTGAATTCCCTGACTGGGTTTTGTAAACAATAAATGATCTAAAAAGGTATTGAGCAAATGCTTGTTTTCTCATAGTCGGGGTGCCCGTGGTGAGGGACTCGTTTGCAGGGAATCTTCAATGGACGAAGTCGAACTTTGAGTTTTCGTTCGCCGAATAATTGCCATTGATCTATAAACGGGTTGTTTTTAAACCATACTTTAACGAATTTGTTTCATTCTTGCGTAATAAGGCATTCTTATCTGTGAGCTCAACTTCAGTATTAAGCTGTGATCCTTTTCCAACTGCAGATGAAAATAGCTTTTCACTGAATATCTACATTTGCCTATATGTGAATATATCTGGAGTGATAAAACTGCTGTCTGTTCATTAGCACCTATCCGTGAAGTTCCGACTAGTGTTTATGGAGGTGGGTTCGTCTATTTCGTGGTTCAGAGTGGGTTATATTTTGCATGTTTGATTACGTTGTTAGCTGGATTTTGGTTATAGCACGGATCTGAATGGGATTTTAATCCTTTTGAAAGAGGTTTTTGCTTATTATTATTCTACTCGTTTAAATTACCGGCGATCATCGTTGATTTTTTGGTTTCGTTACTGGCGAAAAGCTTATCTATGAAGTCTAGAGTGCGAGTTCTGGAATGGTATCCCTCTCGAACTTGGTATTATGGGCAAGGGGCACTGGAAATGTTTTGGCGTGCGTTTGTGACGGATGTTTCGCTTAGCTAGTTTAAGCTAGAGATGTTCTCTGTGACCCGCGGAGAGTTGTGTGAAAGAGGATCTTAATTTTTAAGTGTATTTTCGGGGCATTAACTGTTGTGTTCATTGGAGGTCCCTCTAGGTCAATTGTCTGGTAGAGAGTAGCTCCTAATCCGGTTTATCCATTTTTTTGTAGTGGTAGGGGATTGGTTGATTTTACCAGATTCTTTTTACTTTGGAAGAAAGCAAGTAATCTGTATTTACGTACCCTCGAATCTTAACGTCGGAGAAGAGAACGATCGAGAGCATGTGTAGTCTATTCGAGAGACGCGTGAAGTTCGGTGGTTTTTCAGCCGATCATGGACACTATCTCATTGATCATTAAAATGATTTCGTTCCCTTTCATTGGTCATTTTAATGGCACCTTCCAGCAGGCTTTGATGTGACGATGTTGAGTGTTTATTTTGAAGAATTTCTGTAAGGCCCTGTCACTTATTTGTAATAAGACACTTAAATAGGCTTTGGCGCTTTGCTCATATAATGACAACTCGTTAGTTCAGTTGCAGTATGTCCCCGTTGATACTGCTTAGGGCTAACTGGGACATTAATGTTGATTTGCAATTTATTGAAAAGTCTGGTTTGATCGGGACCACCTACGTCAATTCTCCAGACAGAACAAGGAACTGAATAAGAAAGTACGGCTTTTGCCTTTTGGAAGCGCAAATGAAGTCACCAAAATCAAAGAAACGCAGTGTAATGTCGACATTTCCATAAGGTTGGCATTTAATTGAGTTCTTCTTAACTGAATAATAATTGTTTTGAACCCTTCAATCATGCTCGAGTGAGTTATTACCGATTAATTATCTCATTCACAGGAAAACACATCTGTAATGAGCAGGAAAGAATTTAACTTTTATACCACTTTAGTACAGTACAGAACAATGTAAATTAAGTGAAACCTGAAGCAGTCATTTCATTATCAAGTATCTGTCCTGAATGAATAAGAAATAGTAATGGCTAGGGCGTTAATAAAACGAGCATTAACGGCCTGATCTCAGTTTCATTTAGTGTAAAATTCACTAGCTGATAGGATTTTATGCATTTTTTATAACAAAATCGTTTTCTTAGAACAACAGAACAGGCAATATAATCTTATAAACCTAAATGTAATTAACCGGTAAATCCTTCAAGTAAGAGTTCAGTGATGTGACCAAGTGTCCAAGCATACTGGTCAATGCAAGACAACATTTGTATAACCAAATGTGAACTTAAAAAAACTTTGTAGCTTTACAAAGTTTTCTGCACTTTATCGTGTGATGACATCTGGAATACCATTTCAGGTAACATAAATATATTGCGTAAAAAATAATGAAATTAGCAACTAAATATAACACAACGAGAACAGTAATGTTGTTATCGAATTGGTAAGCAAATGCTTCAAATATTGATCAAATCCATCAAAAAATAAAAGCTATCCCATTTCACCTCCCAATCATAGTTGAGCGTTGAAAAATATTTTTAACCAATATACTGGAGAATAAGTATAAAGATTGAAGTTATGAAGCAAACGACTTCATCCTCGAAATTTAAACGAATGTTATACTTGCAGAAGGTAATCTATTGTTGAAGTTAAGATAACAATTAGCAGTTTGAAGCTAACAAATAATAACAGCAGTAGCAGTCACCAATTCGTAGCTGGTTGAGTGAAAGCCAACAAAGATTGTGAAGCAGAAATGAGTAGGAAGTGTAGGAGCCGATAACTGACAAACATGCGTTGTTATCGTGTGGAAAACAAAAATAGTTTTATATGAGTCACTTGAACAGGGACGCGTGAGAACATGAGCGCAGATGTGCTTTTAAGATGAAACGGTTATAGAAAAGGGGGAATATCAATGGGCGCGTTTAGATATAGTAGGTAGGGGTTATAAATCATAGGAACATGAAAGACGTCACTCCAACTTTGTGTGTGAAAAGCCCAAGTATTGCTATTAGAGAATGCGAATGAAAGTAATTCTGGAAATGCATAGAGTTATTCATCACTATACTAAGAGCATAAATACGCTATGCATTTCATGGTGTTTCTGTCTTTTATTATTTCAACCTTTCCGGGATTGGCTGAAAATGATTTAAGATGACTTTTTTTCAGGTAAGTAAAAATAATAGGATATTATCGGAGTATCTGAGACGGGAATAAGATTTGTTGGAAAAATGTCATCAATACCATCATTCGTAAGATTAAACTCTTATAAATAAGTGACACATTTATTAAATCAATCAATTAATCAAATAATTAATAAGTTTATGATTGAATTAATATTTCCTTGTTCGGCTAAAACTAAAGGAGAATGAGTGACAGAAATTAATATTTGATATTGATATAAAAAGGCTTAACCCAACGATTCCAGCATTTTTACCCTTAAGTAATATCATTCCCTAAATTGTCACTTTTCGAATTAAAAGATCAGGGAGTTATGGGTGGAATGAAGTATTTTGTCATTATAATAAGGAAAATGTTAAAATAAAATAAAAAATTCACAGTAAATTAAACGCTTTGAAAAGAAAAATGAAACAAACACTCCAATAAAACTTAAACCTCTCAATATTGTCGGGAGTACGGTATTAGAGTAAAGTGCGAATTCAGTGCTATTTTCGAATAAGTTCTATCCAACTGGTTGGCTGATTTTTAAGTTTGGCTAATCCTCATGGATGAACCGCCCTTGAATGAACAAACAGATCTCGCTAGTCTCAATCCTCACCTGACATGTAAACTGTGTCATGGATATCTTATTGACGCCGTATCTATAACTGAATGTCTTCATCCTTGTAATGACTTATATGTTTTAATAATTTCTAGTTTGTAAGTCTTGTATTGTTAAACATTTGGCTACGAAAAATACATGTCCAGAGTGTGGAATAATCATTCACCAGAGTCATCCGTTGAATTATATAAGGTAATAAATTACCTTGCTTTTTTATATGTTTTAGTGCTGATCGAACTCTACAGGATATAGTTTACAAGATAGTGCCTAATCTTAAGGAAGTTGAAAGGAAGAATCGGGCTGATTTCTACCGTTCAATTGGTCGATCCCCCCCTCCTAACGAAGGTAGTATATTTTCGAATATTTTCTCCTATTTCTACTAGATTTTATTAATGAGTACAAGGCCTTGAGTATTAGTCAAAACACAGATTGTTCAAATAAAAATATTCCCAGTGATAGCCCTAGTTCCGATTCAAACTATCATCGGGATGACGATTGTGTTTACGTAAAATTGGAATCTGGTTCTGAGTCCCTTAAACCCCTCCGTCTTAAATACTTGCGGATTTCATCTAAAGCTACAGTTACACATCTGCGAAAGTATATCGCTCTAAAAATTTTTGATGACATTTCGAGATTCAAAGAGGTATTTTGTTGGTATTTTGTCTAACACCCAACTTCAGATTGATCTGTTTATCCTCAATAGTGAAGCAGGCACGTTTCTTGGTCGAGACCACGTTCTCAAGTTTGTACAGGTTGTTTACTGGAATGATGTAAGCTTAAAACTCACTCGATGATATGGTTTAATGCCTTTTGATTTTTTGTTTCCATCGATTTATTGAAGTTTTACCCTATAGGATAACCCGATGCCTCTTGAATATCGGTACCGAGCGAAAGTAGTGTGATCACCCTCTCTTCGATAACTTTCCTCTATTTGTACAGTTCTCTTTTTCCAAAAATAAAGATATTTTGTGTAAATATTTTTCTGCAGCTCTCATTATTGTATTTTTAAGCTAGTCGTGGTGCAATTTCTGTGTATTCATTTCAGGTTTATTGCTTTCGATTTGAATTCTTGAAAGTTTTTTTCTTATCAAATGGGTGACTCTGCGAACCCCTTTGGGGATCGAAACGAATCGAATGAACCTACCTCTCCCCCTAAGAAAACTTCGCGCTTTACAACCTTCATTGTGCCTGAATCAAATGATGATTCTACTATTTCGACTAATTTCACCCAAACTAAGGGTTTGTTTCTTTAGGTTTTCACAATTTTCTTTTTATTGACCTTAATTCGACATATCACTATATCTTATTTCGCTTTGTAGATCTCTCAACGAAAATCATCCGAACCCCGCCCTACAATGAATTCCTAGCTGCCCACTCGAAATCCACTAACCGTCGAAATGATGGACACTCCATCCTCCACAAACCTGAAGGTCAACAATATGACGATTTTGAAACTATTGATTGGGTCAAGGATATTGCCTGTGATCGAGACCGGCATAGACGCATTCACTCCGATAAGGTGGGTGGGTAAAAATAAAGCCTCAAATCTCTGAGATCACTGATAATCTATTGTGCTTATACAGAACACCCTTCTTGGTAAACTTCGGATTTATTGGAATTCAGCATCTGGATGGATTTGCGTAAGTCTGGTAGGAATTGCTGTAGGTCTCATCGCTGCTCTAATCGATATCGGTTCACCCTGGTTAACGGATCTGAAGGAAGGAATTTGTCTTGATGCCCTCTGGTTCAATCGTGCTCAGTGTTGTTGGTCTTCGGATGTTCCTGGTGAGGATTGTCCTGAGGTGAGCTAGCAACTTTTCATGGCTTACTAAATAACTTAAACTTATTTCATTGACTAATCGATCACTTAAACCCCGTATCATATGCTAGTGAAATTTTAAGATTGTAATCACCAGAGACATAATTCGCTCTTAGGTTTGATTATATTCTCCTTTTGATTCACTTTCAGGTCGATTAAGATGGGTAGGTTTGACTAGAGCTCAGTCTTAATTTCCTTGAGTATGTAATTGCTTCTAATTCTGGACTCTCAACTCAGTCATTGGCCGCTCCGTTCACGAGGTGTGTACCGATGGACATTGAACCTGTGACCTCTGACTTCGAAATCGATCACATGTTTGGAAGCATGTAATTGGATATATGGTTTCTTGCACACTTCTCTTTGTCATATTTTGATTCCATTAAAGAAGAGGTGTTATTTTACGGAAACATCTGCACCGACGATGTTGAGATAGCATGCATGTCTTTATAATAGTTTGTCAGTCTATGAAACCCGCCTATGCACACCTGGTTAATGGACACTCATTAACCTCGATAGTTATTGGTGTTCAATAGACAAATGGTTAAATAGCAAGGGACGTCATCCTGTTCTCTATAATGAGTGCTGAAAAAATAAACCTTGATATATATGGGATTGGAAATTACGATGTATTTCATTGTAAGTTGAGTACTTATTAGGCGTTTTTGATAGATTTGGTTCGGGTTATTGTGTATTCATCTTCTAAATAATGTTCATAGTGCTTTGGTCCTTGTAGTGGCGTGCGGTTGTATGATGTTGCTTCTAAGGCCAAATCTCATGTCCTTAATCCGTTTGTTCACAATTATATTGATTAACCTCCTGGCCTGACCTCATTTTCTATGCACAAACTGCTCCCCTATTCGTTAGCTAAATACTTAACTATTTGTCACATTTCGTTACTGTCTGAGTTAAGGACAGTTCCCTGCTTGATGCACAGAAGAATAAAACGGTATCTGTTGCTATGTGGTGGACTTCTCGTTTTTCAGACGTGGTGAGAATTGTCAAAAATGAAATTTTTTTGAAGTTGTTATTCTATAAGTTGAAGGGATGTAGGCTAAATAGCTTCAATTCATGTATAATGAAAAGTCAATTTTATTGGTTTTATACTATGATCTCCGTAAGGAGATGAATTGAAACTTGGAAACATAAATAGGTGATGTTATAGTTTTCATAACACAATAAAGGGATAATCATTTTGAATTTAGAGTTTAAACTGAAAGTTTGCATTTGGACTAAACCGCTTATTGAGCGGTGTTGATAGTTACTCAATTCGATGGTTTGAATTCTTCAATTCTATCGGCAGAAGTTTATGCTTTGTCCAGTGGCCATTTGTATTTAATAAAATGACGAAATTTTTGCTATCCTTTAGTTGTTAGCCAATCTAGTCTGTAGATTTTGAAGGCGTTTCATTTGATAAACCGAATGAGTATATGACTGTTTCATTATCACTTGCAGTTTAATTAACGCGAAACTTTTTTTCTAATTTTAACCTTAACTAAAAAAGTCCTTTCTTGATCGATTTGCGCAGCTTACTCGCCAGGTAATACGATGGGCTGAATGTTACTTTGTATTGAAGTTGGATTATTGAAAATTAGTTCACAATTAGGTGCGAAGTGGTGTGTGATGGGTGTAGATTTAATAAGTGCGATTTTGCATTTTACCGCTCCAGATGTGTTTAGCGTTGGATTACGGTGCCACTCTATACAATGAACGATTGACCATCCTGTTATTCTAGATCGCGAACGTGCCTATTGACACTTGTAGTGATTCATATGGTCGTAGTGGTAAAATCGATAAAAATTAGATCTTCGTGCCTCGCGTCAAATGACGTGCTAATGCAGATTCAGACATTTTATGTCTTTAGGGAGAGGGAGGGAGGGAGGAGGTTAGTAGGCACTTGTACATTGATAGATGCTCAATTCAGTTATCGAAATTGATTTTTCCTGTCTTCTATGTTTGAATGAGGTATTCACTATGCAGATTGATTTCTTTGAAGCGAGGTTCTTATTGCTTTACTTGTTTAATGCAAACCAATCATTTCCCCCTAGTTTTGTGATATTTTCAGCTATTTGCTATTGTTGTATGGATTTTCTACGAGTATAGGTAGTAGTTCGACCGTAGTTATTAGAGATTTGACCTCAAACGCGCAATAAGTATCAATAGTTAATGATTAGAATCAAGTTTTAGGATAAGTATCAAAATACGATCTCAATGGGGCTTAGCTAATCTACGAGTATGTTTTTACCTATCATTTACCTAACTCGTCTTTAGTGATGAGAAAATAAGGCGCACGATAGAGTAAAGATGTCTCCCTTTGATAATTCCTAGCCAGTTGTATCCGTTCTCATTATGCAGGCAAACCGCCTATCATCGTCTAGCCTCGTTTTCTTTTTCATAACTCTAGTTCTGGACGCTTCACTAGAACTAAAGCGACCACCGTTCTAGCTATTTTAGGTGATAGGAGAATAATTCCACCTTATTATAAGTTCATCTGATAACTTTTTAAAGAATGACAGAATATTCTCTCTTACCTTTGCATGCATGTGTTGTAGGACACTAATCTTACACAAAGGCTGCTTGGTTTCTGTTTACGACAATTACCGTGCTGAACCCGGAAACAAATATAGTACAAAAAGGTGATACGGAATACTATAACTTTGTGGCTTTGAAATAATACATATGAGAACTAATTAAATCCCTATTCAAAGCCCTATACACTTTTAGCCTTAGATGTTAATTCCTCTCCATTGTTTTCAGTGGTATTCGTGGTCTCGGTTAATGATGAATAAAGATCCTTCGGGTGAGAATCCCTCTGCCTACTTCGTCTCTTACGTTGTCTTCGTTCTATGGGCCATCGTATTCTCGACACTCTGTGTCGCTTTTGTACGCATGTTTGCTCCATATGCCTGCGGTAAGTTGTTTATTTACATAGATTTTGGAATCACAAAGTAAGACTAAATGAAAGGGCGGTTGCTTGGCGCAGGTGTGTATTCATTATTTAATACGTAACATTATGCGTGATATGTGTGCAATATTCGCATCTTTGATATGCTTGCATTAACAATAACACACCGGTTTGCACATTGATGGAATTGCTTAGCTGTTATTTAACACCATTTTAAATAACTTTTGTTCTTTTTTCCAGGTTCTGGCATCCCGGAGATCAAGACAATTCTGAGTGGATTCATTATTCGCGGGTATTTGGGCAAGTGGACGCTGTTGGTGAAATCGATGGGTATGATATTGGGTGTCTCGGCGGGTCTGAGTTTGGGAAAAGAAGGTCCCATGGTACACATGGCTTCCTGTTGTGGCAATATTCTCTCATATCTTTTCCCCAAGTACTCCAAGAATGAGGCGAAGAAACGAGAGGTGAGCTTCTATTCTTGTGCTGATCCTAACTCAAATATGAATAAAAGACAAAACTCTTCAAGCTTCTTATCTGGACCTCTACTTATGGCTCATTCCGATCTTTAGAATTTAGCCGACAGATCTCGAAATCTGGATAATTAATTTAACAGACATTCGCACAGACAATTCAGAGGGAAGAGTGCTAGGTGTTTATTGACTGAATTGGACCACAATTGGTTGTCATCATCTGAGGGAAGGATAAAGCAATGCTTGATGATAATTGATTTCTATTTGCAGTGCCGTCGAATATAATTGTTCTTTTGACAGACCAATATAGATGGCGATCGGTTTAACCATGACTTTACACTTTCGTGCACGGCAAGCCATTTACTCATCTTCCTATTAGAGAAATCGCTCACTTCAAATTAAACTAAAGGTCTTGGTGCATCCTATGATCTAAAAGCTCAGAAGACGAAATATTTGACTCAAGTTGTTTATTCGCTACAAATCAGTACTTGAACTTCGGCAAAATATAAACAATTTAAAAGCGAAGGTATCGTGGTCTAATTAGGTGCTTATTAAGACAAATCGTATAGATCAGGCAAATGAATATGAAGTGCGTAAAGTCTATGTGATGTAAGAAAGATGGAAATAAGGACCACGAAGCATAAAGATTGCAAACGGTGAGAGCCATTTGTTTCATGTTTGACTAGCTCCACCAGGAGCAATAGCGATCGAGGACTATGTAGCCTGATCTAGTCAGTGATCACACTGAGCTTCCAGTTCGGCTTCCCCTTTGGTCCACTCTGCATGCAGGCATGAACTTCAGTTTGGTCCAGCAGGTTTGAGAACCTACAAACACACTTGGGAAAGAGACATAATAAAAAGTTACTTTCTCATGGAGAAAAGTATTTAATAGAATATTTTTTCTCATGTTGATGCTATATTTCCTCATTGATAACGTAGTTATCGTCCATTTTTTCAATTTATTCGTCTGTCTTGGTTATTGCCTGTCATCCAATTTTTTATAAACTTTCATCTCTTCATCATATTTTAACAGGCTTCTTATCAGCACTCATATATCTGGCTAAAATATCATAGTTTTCATGTCACACTCGTTACCGATGTGAGAGTGGGTTGAATCGAAAAAATATATTTGTTTAATGCTACTTTCAAAAACTCGAGGCACTGGTGCATTAACCTAGAAACTCTCGAAAAATTATTTTGTCATATCCGGCGTATGAGGACTTCATTGTTTATAAAACTTCAGCGGCATCCGAAATATACACAATGTTATTCTAATGCATTTGGCAGCAGCTTATTGATTATTTATTTAACACAATTTGCGCATCCAACAAAAGGAGTTTTTTATGCATTCGTCATTGCATATCGATTAACAGTATTGATTATTAGTGACCAATATTAGGATAAAAGTACGGGATTTTTACTCAATTTTAAATATTTCACTGGTCAATTTGATCGAAGGTACATATGTTCAAACCAAAATCTTAACTAGATAGCGAGACTTATGATCTTTAATGTTACGTTTAATATGAAATGCCACTCATTGTACATGCAGCGGTTCCCCGATTTGATAACATTTCTGTATACTGTTTTAAATTTAAGGCACAGCTTATGTCATAGAAAACACTCTTTGTTAATGAGCTATCTTTAAAAGCAATGTCGAATTCACCAAACTACAGTACACTAACACAATAAAACTTATTAAGTTACTCCCCCTTCGTCTGACTTTGAATAGATTGGGGTCGGCAATTTAGCAGAACGGGGTGGATGGATGTTCAATTACACCAGGTTTTACAGACATCCGATTTATCAATGAAAAGTACAAATCGTTTGGCGCCATAAACACAGAATTGGAAAGTGAAGAGATTCAGTTGTCATTGAAGCCTTTTTGTTTTTAAATCTTTCCTGTTTTGAGATATTTTAGAGCTTTTAAATCGATTGGGTAAAGTTTGCACTGGATATCGGTTTTCATGAGTGCGAAATCAGTTTTTTAATAATATATTTATTAAGTAGTTCTGATTTATTCAAAAGCTAAATAAGGGGTGTATTTTTATATCGAAGAAGCTGTTAGCCAATATAGACGAACTATATTCGTTTTTTCTTGTGTCCCTTCACAAAAAATGTATTGGGTGTTCTCCTTGAGAGAACATCACTTATGGAGCTCTGTTAATTTAACAGTTTTTATCTATCTCGTCTCTACTATGTTCAGAATAAGTTGCTGAATATCATCTATGATCATTTCGTCTTCTCAACTACTGGAAGAAAAATGAATTGAAGCGGCAAGATAGACTCTTCTTGATGAAGAAAGGTTCATAAGCACTGAACATTGTAGACAAACATTTACTTCAATCCAGGGGACAACTTATGAAATTTGAATTTTGGGACTTTAGAAATCCACTTAATAAATATTGTACAACCCGAATCCAAAAACCAAATGAAGTAAGATTCTTTGATACCTTGACTCTTCTCTCAACATCTTTTGATATCTCCTTTATCATTTTTTTAGACTTCTTGTTAACCAATTTTAGTAATCACAATTAAAATTGTAAAATGTTTCGTATTACTCTGGGTAATAAATAAGTAAATAGATTAGACTCGAAAATCGATTATACGCATATTAAGATCATAAAAAATAGAGATGAAAGAGTAAGTTTGGGGGGAGAGATCATTTATCATAATTGTCTGTTACTTCTATGTTTAAGTTTCTTAATATAGAGGTTCTCCGCTAACTGCCTATGGACTTGTATGAGTTATTACTCAAATAATTTAATTTCTCAGCAATGTACTTTTGGTGATCTAATGTTTAGAATGGTAGTTTAAAGGTAGTCTCTCATTCGGAGAGGCTTCGATGTATCGGTCTCCTCAAGAATGAGTGCTAAAAAGACTTAAATGTTGGTTTTTGGAATTATTATTTTAAAGTAGCACTAATCTAGGCAATAAAGCTATTTCAAGAATCTGGACAAGTTAAGTTTAAGAACAATTCCCTTAAAATGCAAATGACCTTTGTTGGACAAACGCTGTGAATGTAAGGTGGAAGGAGAAAGGTATAGGAATAAGATTCGGATATTGGAAGTGAGTTGAGCATCACTGAGTGTGAAACTCAGGTTGTGATGAGGATGGTGAATTAAGTTACAGTGGGAAAATTGACTAATTTCCTATTTTTTGATCGTCAATGGGCAATTACTAAAAACATTATCATCTAACAATTCGAACGGGTTAGTTTTGCCCGTTTACAGCATTTGTGAGATTGAATTTTGCTCGTTAGCGCAGTTTTCAACGTATTGAGTTCATGAAGCCGACGGTAGTCGGACAGTATCCAGTAATGCGAATCGTCATCCGGTTTCATCTATTCAACTAAAGAAGTGAGTGAATTTATTACTGAGGTGGTTTTTTGATTCCGTTCTCTCAATGTTATTAAGTTTTAAACATTGTCTACTGAAATATTAATAGTATAATGTCATTACACTTTTACTCCTCCGTAGATATTGTCAGCAGCAGCGGCGGCGGGTGTAGCCGTGGCCTTCGGTGCACCAATTGGTGGGGTTCTCTTTTCCCTCGAGGAAGCTTCCTACTACTTCCCCATGAAGACTATGTTCCGCTCCTTCTTCTGCGCCATGGTCTCTGCCAATCTAGTGAGAATGATCAACCCCTACGGCGACGAACATCTCGTCATGTTCCAGATTGACTACAAGGCCCAATGGCACATTGCCGAGCTCATTCCATTTGCCATTCTCGGTATCATGGGTGTAAGTGACTGGTTTTTATTATTTTGACCGTTACATATTTCACTGGAGAATTTTCACAACATGCAGATTTCCCTATGTTTGAAATGTAAGGTGCTGAATATGTGCCGCTTTTTTAAGACATCCTGGTGAGACTCATTAAATCTAATGTCAGAATTAAGTGGTACGATCGGATATTTGGCGTTTTGATCTCACTTGTCCTTTATAGGACTTAAAATAACTGGAAATTGGGCACTGAAAGTCCTTGCTGATCTTTGTGCCTGAGGAACGGTGAACTCGTCGATGGTGCAAGTGTACTTACTTTTCTGTGAACATTCGTATACAATTGGCAGATTCTAATCTACTTTTTTGCTGGAATTCCCGTGAGACGAGAAATTACGCTTTTAGAAATAGGAATTGAAACTGTTGGCTGTTTCACCCGACCAAACCAAAGATTTCATTGGTATCTTGATCGATTTGCCTTAGCCGTGAATTTTTGTGAGCCTTTATTCTCTGCTAGCGTAAGAGAACTGAGATTCTACAACTGCCCAGAGGAATTCGCTAAGCGAGCTCTTCACGATTTATGGCTCTTGTATTATTTAGGAGAGCTAGATACCCTTAGAACTATTGCAAAAAGGTCGTAATAGCAAAACTGGAAAAGCTGAAGCCCAACAACTGCTCACCACTTTATGTCCTAAGCTTTTTGTGATATTTTATTTACGTATTCCAGTTTGATAGCAGAAGGAATCCAATTGTATACTCACCGTTTTCCTCCAATTGAGGACCTCTGCCTTAATCTGTTTTAACCATTGTAGGGTATCTTCGGTACGCTCTTCAATCGTTCAAACCTCTTCATTTGCCGTCTGCGAAAGACCACATGGTTGGGTCAATACCCAGTTCGAGAGGTGTTGCTAGTTACCCTGGCAACAGCCGTACTCTCCTACCCTCTACCTTACATGAGGATGAATATGGGAGATCTCGTTCGACTTATGGTTAGCAGATGCGGACCCGGTGATCTTGGTGCTCTTTGGTAAATTATTTGTTCCCTGAAAATTTATTTACTAGAATTTCTTCATTCAAATATCAATACTGTCCTATGTTCGTTGTATTCAAAGTATACTGCTGATATGTTGATATCTCTTAATTCCTTAGCGACTACAAAGTTAACCTGAGTGACACTCAAGCTACCATCATGGGCAATTATCCTGCAGGTTCTGGCATCTCTCGAGCAATGTGGATGCTCGCTGTTACTCTCATTCTCAAGGCCATTATCACTGTATTCACTTTTGGCATTAAGGTTCCAACTGGTCTCTTTATTCCTTCCCTCGCTGTAAGTTAGGCGTATATTCTATTAATTCACTCCTAATTTATTTATCTATTTAGTCTTTTCGGGAATTTATTTTTGATTTCAGGTTGGGGCTATGATGGGTCGAATGCTGGGTGTTGGTATTGAGCAACTTGTTGTCTACCACGCAGATCATCCGCTAGTTCAACGTATGTGCAAGTCTGCACATCCGTGCATCAACCCGGGTCTCTATGCTCTTGTCGGTGCTGCTTCAACACTGGGTGGAGTTACTCGTATGACCATTTCTCTTGTCGTCGTAATGCTAGAGCTCACTGGAGGGTAAATGTATAATATGCTATTCTGTAGTCTTTTCGTCGAACACTACATTACTTTTCATCTTGCTTCAGATTGACATACATTCTTCCGCTAATGGTAGCTGCTATGGTGAGCAAATGGACTGGTGACCGTTTGACAAATGGCAGCATCTACGAGGAACACATTCGTTTGAATAAATACCCCTATTTGAGTAGCCGTGAAGAGCTCATCCATACGTCTATTGCGGCCGATGTTATGCAGCCAAAGTAAGTTGCCATTCATTGAGTAGCATTCTCGGCCTGTTTGAAGTAAATTAAACTCTTGTATCTCTTTATTGTAGGGCCCAGACTTCACCACTTTTGGTGGTGACTCAAAACTCCATGACCGTAGGGGATATAGAGTTCTTATTATCCTCATCCACCTACAAGGGATTCCCTGTTGTGGTTTCTGAGGAATCGCAGTACCTAGTTGGATGGATAACCCGAAGAGATTTGACCCGAGCTCTCGGTTAGCTTTCGATCATATATTTATCAATATTACCCTAGTTCTGAAAGCTAAATGCTATTTATTACCATTTTAGAACAAGAAAAACTGTATAATCCGGATGTGGCAACTGATTCCATGGTCTACTTCACTGATAGTAACAGTGCCGGAGATTTCGGCCTGCCTACAAACGTTGCGAATCTTTCAACTATTGTAGACTTAGTAATAACTGTTTCTAAGATTTCGTTACACAATGTTTTCACTCTTCGTGAATCATTTGATTTTCTACATTTTCAGTCCCCAATCACCGTTACGGATCAAACACCCATGGAGACTGTTCTTGACTTCTTCCGGAAACTTGGTCTTCGACAGGTTCTTGTCACCAAAAATGGGTAGATTAACAATTTTTGACTCCGTAAAAATTTGTTGACACTGTTGAAAATTCGCAGAGGTCTAAGTTTTCCTCTCTTCTGGTGAGAAGTTCTTAGCACCTGAATCGATTTTACCTTCGGTTACTAAGGCGCACTTCTTTAGTTATTAGTACAATTTAAAAATCTTAAGTTGATGTTACTTGCCAATGTATCTATAGTTGCTAATTTGAACTTTGGGCAAATATATGGAAACTATGTTTTCATGGCGTTTGGTAAATTTCTTAATGAAAACTTATCTATATGGTGTCAGAGCATATTTTGAGACTGAGACTTCATATTTTCTATTCGAAAATGTAGAATATTGACTGGGTTCGAATATCCAAAAGTGGCTTACTATTGAAATAAATTTTTCTGGCAACTGCAATTTAATCTTTTGGATTTTTTCTCATTAATAGGTTCGAATGATATACTGAAATCCATGTTATCCGTTTATTGTGATTCGTGCGATTCAACGCTTTTTCCTTCGACCCTATCTTAAAACTGATTTTAAAGTTACATGAATTTTGTTTATAAGACTTCATTTCATAACTATGTAATAGGATGTTTTTTGGGATCTAAATTTAAACCGGTATTCAAACAATTCGCATGTCATAAATACCTAGAATTTTTTAGATGAATATATTACTTGGTGGTAGAATACGCAACTTAGAGTTAAAAAATTGCATTCAAAATGACCTCAAGTAACCTCTATTGATCATTCCTTCTCATTAAATTGCAATTTCCACTCGAACGACTGCGCCTTCATTCAATTACTTCTGACACTCCAAATTATCATATGCTTATGACTTAATCATCACAAAATGCTTTGAAATTTCACATTCTCTGAATCACCACTAAGTGATCTCACTGGAACGCCCAAGTGGCTTCTCCAGAAGAAAAGATTTTGAGCTTGATAATCCATCGTATCTGAGCTTGAGAACTTAGCACTTAGCATTATCTACTTTTTTATCTTCAAAGGAGAGATAGTCAATACCACCGTCCACTCTTCTACGAAAGTTGATGTTTAAAATGACCTATGAATCAAATTAACACCTTAAAGACCGCCTATGAAACCCTGAGAAGTCATTTAATAGCTAATTATGGATATAGAGAGGACGATTTGCCAGCAACAATACTTTACGTATTAGAGTAGAGCAGTCACGTTTCCGAACTAGCTTTGAAGAAAAAGGAAGTTCGAATGTTCATTACGTCGTAGATTTCAAGGAATGATTTACTAATTGCATAGTTAAGATTAATATCCCTTTACTAGGTGTCTTTATATAAAGACATGTATATATAAGCTTTATATATATAAAGCTTACTAATATTTCAAACAAAGAATTATGTAATATATTTGTATTATCCACTGAAAGCAAAACGGTTTCACAACTTTTCATCATGGAAGAGCAACTGAAATCGGTTAACAGTAAGTTCAACAAATGATAAGGAGGAGGGTAGTCGAATGGTTATTGAGAGTAAAGTCAAGGTGTTAAGAGTCTTACTTCATTTGACTTTTGGATTAAGATTCATATATTATTTATATAATGGGTAGTTCTCGTTCCAAAATTCGATTTTAATAGTCCGTCGCCTTTACTATTGAGACAATTTTTGCCCACGGTATATAGTGTTTTTTGGTCTGCTTTTTAATTATGATGGTCGGTCTTGCCATTTCAGTTCCTTTATTCTCCAATAGATTAAGAAGTGATTTTAAATGATATTGATCAGCTTACATGGTGCTAATGTAGCAAAGTGAAGAATATTCAAGTCTTCAATATGCTGTAAGATAAGAGCCACTGGGATGGATAGGTAAATGTTACTAGGATGCAATCCTTACAGTAATATAATGTATCAGCATCCTCAGCTTTACGTTGATTTTCTAATTTTTTGTAAATGCCTCTGATTGATAATTTCATACGAACTTTTTAGATCTTTTCTACTTCTAAGATAACTACTGTTACTCAATATACATTTGTACGCTGTAAAAATCTCCTCTATCAAGTTAGTGCTCTATGCGGTTACCTGGCTAATTTAAGCTTATTTGTCTTGAAAATTGGTATCACTTGCGATCGTCTACCTTTTCGTTTGAGATTTACCGTCTTGGGCGGAGTGAGTAGTGTCACATGATTACAAATTAAGGTGTGATTATAGGGAAATAAGGAGACGTCCATCCCGTAGCTAGTGAGCTGAAAAATTTGTTTGATAGAAGGCTTATTCATAGATAAGAAAGAAGCAAGAGATGCTGGGCAAAATTGAGGATTGGATCAAATCCATAAGCAGTTTAAAAGAGCTGTTAGCAATTGACCTACCGCATGCTCATCGCAGTTGGCGTTAACTGTTTATGCTTTGCCAGCATTTGATGATGAGCTTTAGATCTTCTCACAATGTGAGATTGCTTAGAATTATTATGTGTATCAGAATTTAGTCGCTAATTTTTCGAGAAAGCAGTCAGGTGTAGGCATCTTAGAGTGATCCTACTTTAAGATACAAATCGAATTTTAATCAAAGTTGTTCTCTCTTTTAGACGACTTTTGGGTATAATTACAAAGAAGGATGTTCTGCGACAAATGAACCATCATTGAGATTTTCTAGATGTTTGGTGAGCCGAGTCCTTGATACGTCTCTTCTCCCTCCACTTCTCTTTTCTTCTCACTTCAAATATTTCACCCCAAAATCAGATTAAAATAGGTCATAGTCACTTTTTGTCTCTTGATTATCTTGATTGACTCTTTCTCCTCCACTTTTCCTAATTCAATCACTTGCCGTTTGAGTGATTGACTTGCGTTATCTGTTAATAATTTTTATATCCACATGCTGAACCCTAACGAAATACGAAAATTTGAAGATTACTAGTTGAGGCAAAGTCTTATTGGGAAGAAACTACGGTTTAGAAATCAAAAATGTGTGGTAGAGAAAACTGCCATAAAAAGATATGAAAGGGGCAATTATTGTTAGTTAAGTAAAGAGAGTAAAGGAGATCGTCTTGTAAGTGGTAAACTGAACAAGTTAAGTGTGCGCAGGATCTATATAGTTTAGCAGAAGAATCGGATGGGATAGTAGAAGATTGGACGAATCAATAAGCAGCTTAGGGGATAGTCTACAATGAGAATGCCGCACCGCAGACACAATGAGGTTAATGCCTAATGTTTCATTAGAAATAAACGCTTGTCTGTAGTACAATGATCTGCATAATTGTTATTAATACTATAAAAACGGATCTATCCCTGTTGGAGTGTGTCGTCAAAATGTTTTAATTTGTAGACAAGTCCACTGTTAAACAGTTAGCTAAAATTACTCAGGCCTTAGAGGGAGAGGTGTTAAATCAGACAAGGCTGACGTGGTAACCAGACGTCTGTTGATATAATTAATAATCTATTTATACTCTTGGTATAGGGATCATCCCGATTGTGATTAGCTGGAGAAAATTGAACCAACCATTAGACTCGTAAGAGATGTGTCAGATTATGATTGGTCAGACAACGGACCAATCGGTGAATGGTCTTGATCTCGTTATGCCGTTTAGCTCCATTTCCGATGCACGTCACTTATTCTTTCGCCCTCCTATCAATCTTCATTAGACAAATCGAATTTTATCCAGGAATGGTCAGCTAGCCGTTTCTCTGAGAATCTATCAGATCGTAGTTTTAATTTTACATCCCTTATCTGTCAAGACAATACTGATTTAAATGATCCTTTTAATCCGGATTTATGCTTGTCGCAAGTGCAAATCAAGGTTCTCTGGATTAAATCTCACTGTTTCGCAGCACTGCAAGAATATGATTAAATGCATGACTCATCAAGTGACAAATGTTTTAAGCCTCAATAATTGAGGCTTATTTTTAGAAGGAGCTATTTCTTAGAGTTCAGTGAAGAAGAATAAAGGAGTCTTGTTAAACTATTGTTCTTCTAACTTTTTTAATCTTCATCTTAAGGTAATGAGATAGAGAATGTGACGTGGAAGTTCATATTAAGGAGGAACAAGAAATTCGCCTCTCCGTAGTTAGTAAGCTGATGTCTGAGAATACTAGATTGGAGAGACAAGTAAATTCACCAAACAAAAACGCAGAAAAACTGATGGGAAAGTTTAGTGAAAACCTAAACCGAAAAGAATAAGATACTGTAAATGAAGTAGAAGGGGTAAATATTCATGCAATTTTTTGACATTACAATCAAAAACTAAAATTTTTTCCCAGTTCCAAATAGAGTGAACTAAGTTGTGGCTGAACCACCGCCCGGCATGGGTGAGAAAATAATTAAAGAGATTATTAAATAATTCTTTACGTGGCACCAAGTTTATCGACAAGAGATTCGTTTATTTATTGACAGGTGGATATAGTAAATGCTTTACTTCAATATATCTTCGAAGTGTCTAAAACAGGGTCATTTTTATGCCTTGTTATTCGCGGTTATCGACTGTTTAGATAATGAAAATTTCAATTTTTCGCAAATAACTCCAGTCATTTAAATGCTTAAGGGCGTGCAGGGCTATTGACACATTTTGTACTAGCGCAATGATTGTGATGGATCATTACCGAAGTATATGCTCGGATCAAAACATCAAGAAATATTTTATAAAGCTCAGGGAAACGTTCTTTAATGGAGTCCGGAAGGGTTGAAGGAAGACGAGGGCTTACATCTAAATCGAATTTCAAATAAAAATTAGTGCTCCCGTTTATGAAATAAGTAATTAATAGTTGAAGAAATATTTTTTTAAGATTGGAAGTTGTTTTTCAATCACTTACAAATTGAAGAAACTACTAGTGCCTTTTTAAATTTTGTTGACATAATTAACCTACAAGATCATATAGTTGTCACATATTTCCAACTCTCAATAAACGAGCATGAGTCAATTGGATCATTCAATGAACACTACTGTAGCACATCTAATTTAGCAACAATTGAGAAGTCACACAAAAAGCTTTTAGTTGGTTTACACACAAATCATCTAAAAAAACACGATAACTACTCTCCCCCCTCAGCCAATCAGACCGCACGTGAGTGCATATCGATTGGTTAGCTTCCGCAGGGTGTGTGCGCATAGCTTGTGGCAGAATAGAGGCAAGAATAGTTCTCACATAGTTACTGATCTTAATGCACAGCAAGTAGACAGGATGAGTGAAAAGAAATCGCCTCCTCCTTATTCGCCTTCCTCGGCTGAATCACCTCAGAAAATTGTCGAACAGCGGACAAAGTTTTGTACTGTCTGCAACGGCTGTGGATGTAGTAAAACAGTTTCCTCCAAAATCCCGATCACTGTTCTCACTGCTCTATGGGGTTTTCTAACCAATGTGGAACGGGCCATCATTCTGCCAACAATGTGGCTTTATTTCACTACTTATTGGAGTGTCGACGCAGCCAAGAAATGGTACGGTTGGACTATGGCTTCTTTCAGTCTCTCTGTACTCCTTTTTACACCAGTCTACGGTTATGCTGCTCATAGTGGAATTCAAACTAAGTATCTACTCATATTTGCCAATTTTATAGAAGTTTTTGGTAACCTTGCTTACCTAGTGGCACAGCAACCGTGGGTTGTGCTCGCTGGTCGATTTATCTCTGGCATTGGTGGGAGCTGTGATACCCCGATGTATGCAGATATGGCACGAACTACTTCACTTAAGGAACGTACCCCCTATATGACGGTGACCTTCGTTTCTAAGCAAATTGGAATCGTATTTGGCCCTGTGTGTACTCTTCTGATGCATAAACTCAAATGGGCAGTAGGTGACTTCAAACTCAGTGTTTACAATGGACCTGGACTTCTAATGGCCGCCCTCTGGGCTATCCACACATCTTTGGTAATTTTCTTCTACCCCATTGTTGAAAAACCTCAAAGAACTGGAAGCTATCTTAGTGGAAGTGCCAGCAAAGACTCTGAAAAAACGAAGCTGATTGAACATAGTGAAAAGAAGCGTGGGTGCTGTGATTGTGAATGTGAGGAATTAAAGCCCTATATAACTTATCCAGTTATCTCCATGTATATCATGATATTCGCCACGTACTTCTGTGTTATGAGTCTGGAAACCGTCTTACCCCCAGTAGCATCAAATTATTTCCATTGGGATGAAGTGAATGTGAGTTATGTCTACCTAGGTGCTAGTGGATTGCTTATTATCATGTGTTTTATTCTCCACGGTCTCTCGAAGCACACTGAGGATAGAACTCTCGCCTTGGTCGGATTCGTTTTCTTGGTTTGTGCCTACATGTGGCTTATGTTCACTACTATGTACATAAGCAGAATTTCTGGGGAGCTGGGAATCATTCTGGTCATTCTCGGTGTTGCAACTCACGTCATTGGCATGCCACTGGCATTGGCTGTTACGGAGTCCCTCTACACTAAAATGGTACCCGCAAATGACCTTGACCGAGCCCTCTCCTATCTTCGATGTGTCAGCAACCTAGCTTTCCTTCTGGGACCACTGGAAGGTGGTATACTTGTGGAATATGCTTACTTGGTGTTCCTTGGAAATTTCCTTATCTGTGCTCTTGGACTAGCTCTTTTGGCAGCCAGATACAAGATATTCCACCCTAAAACTGGATATAGCGATATTGATAAATGAGATTCCTTGCTCTTTGATAATGTTTGTTGTTTCTGCTTTTACGAGGCTTTCTAATCAAACTCATATTACTCGTTATGTGAGTATGTTGTTTTGTTGTTATGACAACAAACTGCATTCGCTAATTCCATTAATCATTTAAATAAAATTTGGGATTATGTTAAACATCGGGGACATATTTCCCCAGAATTAATACCCGCATGAAAATATTAGTTGATCTTAAGCAGTCAAAACATCGATTCATTCTTTTAATCAAAGATAGTGTAAAAGGAAGGCAAAAATTCCAAAACATATGGTGAATTTTTAAATATATGGGATGATTTTATCAATAATCGAGAATTGCATTTGTATAAGTAGAATAAAGGATTCATAATAAATAACGCTGAAACTACCAAGGTGTGTTTATGGTAAAATTAAATATTAGCAGTAGTCAGTAGTTATTAGTAGCTTCTATTCATTTTGGTGCAGGCGTCAATATCCATGTGGAATTAAAAATTATTATGATTAATTGATTGGCAGATTGAAGAAATTTTCGAAATTCATTCTAAATATGTTGACAAGTTCAGATTAAATTGTTAAGAGCATTAAAGTCCATCACTTTCCAGGCCTTGAGTTTTTTATAGCTTCCTCTCCATCAAAGACAGCTTATTTATTTACTTTAACATCTACTGATAATATAATTTTACTAAGACACTCTTAGGTCATTTAGGTAAATAATTTCCATGAATAATCACATTTTCGATTATAGGTATAAAAGTTTGCATATCTCAGATTGCTTACAATGTCTCCTAAGGTTCAAATCAAAATGGAAATTGATCCCTTTAATAAAAAGTATCAGGCAATACAAGAATGAGAGGGAGTGTCAACGAATACCTCTTGATTTTGGGTCGATTCTTTAGTGGGAGTAAATTAAAGTAAATACATCTAGATTTTGAATATTTTGATTTAAATATTTTTTAAATGTATTTTATTCTTTTACATATAAGCTTTAACCATACAGAGACTTCTCTGTAATTTTATTATGGGGTAGTTTTTATATAAATAAAAGGTTTTCGAAAGAGGCTTTCACTTAGCCCAAGATCAAACATGAAAAATTTCCTCATTAATTTAACTCAGATTATAGGGTAAATTTATTTATAAAATCACATTAAATTTGTAAAATGACTGTTTTATGATTGATAAACATTTGTTACAATATAATTTGCAATATTTTTTATCATTTACGTAATGTAAGTAGAAGAGCACTTATTAATTTTGTCTTTATTGTTTAATCATTTTTTAGCTGTATTAAAGTCTTAGTGCGAGAGGTTTACGATTTGATAAATTTGACCTTCTACGATGCTAGGATTTTCCTTTAATTCGAAATCAAATCTTACTACAATTTGATAATACGTTTTAAGCTCTTAATCTGAAAAATTGGGACAGTTTAGGTTGTCTGGAGAGCACTAATTAGCGAACTCTACTCTAATTTAATTATATAATAATCGAAGACGTTGTCTATATTTTGCCGTTTTTTAACTCTATGCATTTAAATATATCAAAAGCATTTGACCATATCAGTATCCATTAGAATCTTGAATATAATCGTTTATTTGTAATGCATATATTACGGGTGGGCTGCTATTGACTTATCTAACTTGTGGTAGAATTTAGCTGTTTTAGTTGGTGGTAAGAGAAGTAAAATTCAATAATTCCTAAACGACCGACAGATAGAAAGGGTTTACTTAACACATGAAGCCTGAATAAGTAATTGTATTGCGGTTTTTCAATACTTAGATTCGAAAAGTATTTTTTATAATTATTTTTGTAGTTGTGCCCTAGTTTTTGTATGATGTGCAATTATCTGGTGAAAACATTTCACACAGTATTTGCTGATGCTTCATCCGAAACAGGAATTTTAGAACTGCAATAAAATAGGCAATACCTTAATAAATATCTGAAGTATACTTATTTTCCATAAAATTAAGGAACGAGTGGGCATAACAACCTAACAGTTATTGACGTACTTAGCATACAAATATATTTACTTGAATTATACTTAAGTTAAAGTTGTATATCTAGAATGTATAATACTATAAACTTTATACATATAATAATTTTTTTAGGAATCGCTTCTCTGGTTTCTCAGTCACTTTCAAAATGTATATTTGTTAAAGTCTCTGCCTTCACCCGTTTCCAGGCAATGCAATGACAAATAATTGACGATTTATATTACCTTTAATCTTATATGGCATGTTTAATTAATTAGTTGAAATTTTTGTAGGATAATTTGATCATGAAATATCCTTCCATTTTGGCATGAATGCAATCAGGAGCAGTCTACTATAAGCAATATATGTCCATTTTTATCAAAGTATTTCTAAGCTCAGTCAGTCTGCGTTGAAAATACTCACAAGTAGCAACATAAAAACATAAATTAACATTTAGCTGCAGCCATTGTTATTTCTGCACTGAAATTATAAGAAAGTGATTTTTTGCCCTTTTATGATGGTACGATTTACATGTTATAAAGCAGTGGTTATGCACCTTAAAATAAAAAAAAAATTAATAACAATTAAAATGATTAGAACTTTTGTCATGGAATTATTTTAATAAATCAAAGCAAAATTTATGCAATTTTTGGTTGGATAATTTGAAAGTTTAGAAGTTGTATTTTTTTCATAAACAGAGTTACGTTCAATTTTATAAATACAGACGTTCATGACTAATTAAGGCTTCTGAATGTGGACTCGGATATTTATATTCTTGAGGGAGAGTGAAGTATACATAAATGATGTATGTTCTTGGAGGCTTTTATCACGTTCACTTTGTCTTAATTATTATGATGACATCAATGTTAAATTTGAATCAGACACTAGGGAAGTGGGACAAAGTCAACACTAGAACAGGTTTCATTAGTATCGATTTTTCAGTTAACAATAAATGCAAGGGAGAAGGGATCTACATGAGGTGCTTGTTTGGCCTTCTAACTTAAGCCTTGATTTTCCTTTCAAAAATTCTGTGGATTTAAACCATTATAAGTTTTTATAATGCTAAAAGCATGTGTTTAGAACCAAATATATCAATAGATGTGATGCAAAACAATAATTTTATACTCTCTTCAAATTAATCTGAATACTGTAAATCACATGTCGAATGAAATACAACTCCGATCTTGCATGTTTTTACTAGATATCCCTTTTAAAAACACGATTTAGTCTGTACACTAAAAAATCAGACTAGAGTCAGCCCTTGACTATATTAATTCAAGTTTCAGTATTTTGCAAAAATTTTCTGAACACTGATTACAGCTGATCAATCGTGGTATTTTGCACCAACATAGGTTGATGCTCTTACTATCTTATTTCTCACAGTTCGATGTGGATGAGAACAATTCATCGGTGAATATTGCTTATAAATCAGTTAAATTAATCAGATCTGGTAAAATGGATAGATTATTTTATGTTTAAGTAGAATGCAAACACAATCCAAATAGTTAAATTTCCATTATAGTTTTAACAAATAATGTAATTTAAAACGTTAATGACAAAATTAAGGTCAATTTAAGTATTAATTACTGAAGTATTTTGATATGCTTAAATATGTAAATTTATTATTCCTCTGCGAAATTCTTGGATATTTCAATTTCACGTGAATCCTTCAATGCTCGAATCCTTGGTTGACAACATTCATTTCCTTTATCCGGTAAGAATGATCCAAGTATTAAAGCTAGATAAAATTAAATATTTCAGTTTCAGCCTTAATCCTTGACAAATAAATTAAATAAGGAAAAATTACCGGCTGCATTCAGAGATGCGCAGATATAGAGAACCAGATCGGGCCTCTGCACAATAGGGAAATATATTGTAAAGAAAGTGCACAAAATTCCTCCAAAAATCTAAAATAAAAGAGAGAAATAAATATTCTTATTACTCTCCTTGGCACAGCAAATAAGTTTTACAGATTGCAATGCTGGAGAATTGTTCAAACAGAAAAATAAAAATAGTCAACTAATAGATGAAGGGAAGGGACAAATAGAAGTCCTTTATTTTAGATTTTTAGTTGTCAAATTACTAACTTCTAACTTCATGCACATAGTTCAGTTCAAAATATCCAAACACACTGAATAAAAACCGATAGAATCTGACCAGTTAATAAAATTGAGTGATTGATCATGCAGTCTGGATAAATTCATCTTTTCTATTAGTAAAGATCGACCATTTTTAGTTAAGCAAAAGAGGTCCTCGACCTAACAGGGCTCACGGGGCAGATGATACAATAAACTAACCAGTTGGCAACTTAGAAAAGAATTGACTTATGAATTTCATAATTTGAATTTGGCGAGTTTTGAGAGAATAAAGTAAATAGACAAATTCTTTTCGAAAGAGTAACAGGTCTATTTGAAGAAAAAAATGTAAATATTATCACCGGTAATATCAGAAAAAGCGGAGGCGAAGTCTTTAATTCTTACAAACTGCTACGAAAGTGCCAACTTTAGATATAAAAACTCAGCATTCTTGTTTAAAGCAATTTAAACCAAACGGACAAGAAGTCATTTAGTACCTTATATTAACACCTCTCTGGGAGAGTCTATTTACTGTTGTAGCAATGCTTCCCTTATTTAAGCCATAGAGCATTAAATTACTCCGTTGATTAGGGGTTCTGGTCAACCCAATATATCTACATACCTAGTCAAATTAGGATATAAACGCATTTTGTTCCGAATTTCACGTTTTAAATACAAACAATGTGGTTAAATATGGATTTAAACACCCAACATTCTCAGTTTCCTTTAATATTCGTGTTATGTTACCGATGACACATCGGGTAATACGAACGCATATCGAAAATCAATCTGGGGTTTAAATCCCTCCATTCATTAATGAAATTATTTTCACCTTATCTATAGAATTGAAACGATGAAGATATGTAAATAGTTCTGCAATTTACAAATTAGTAATGGATGGCAATAATCTAGATTAATACTTTAAGTGTCTCCTACACAGAAGAGTCCATAGATAACCTACATTCTCAATATATCTGTTGGCATAAAGAGCTAAAACACTAATAGATTAGCAAAACGTTACCAGCCACCACCTACCGATGCCGTATTAATACAAGCGAAATTGAAACTCAAATACTTCATCCCGAATGCCTTTGCAGTGGCGACGAATAAGAGTATTCTATAGCCAGCAATACAAAGAACTGAAATAAACATTAATGTTGCGTAGACTGGTTGAAACCGCAAACACTGAGGTGCCGAAGAGAGACAAATAACCCATATTAGCATTGCACTCAAGAGTGGAATCTGGATATTAAAAGGTAAAAATAAGTTTACCTAGGATAATTAAACAAAATAATTAATATTAATTTAAGGACCTAATCTGATAAAAATTACTTCTATTAGAATATGGAAATACTTGTATATTACCCTCAGCATATTTCATAAAATAATTTTAGATTTTTATGATTTACCAAAATTTAAAAACTGTATACCTTATAAGAAGCTTTGTCAGCCAGAAAACTCCAAAGAATGAATCCGACAAGAAGAAACACTGTAGAAGCTTCACTGATCATATGAATGAAAAACGAACTTTTTACCGTAACTGTTCCGACCGTCTTGAGGGAAGGAAATAAAAAAATAATTAATGAACAAAAGTAAGAGAACAAGTTATGAGTACACTTGAATTTTTATAAAATTAATCCTCTTTGCCTTTTGGAAGGAAGATTACGTTTAATGCTTTTTAGCTATCAAATTTAAGTTAGCTTCATTATAAAACGTAAAAATGGTAAAAGAATTTGCCTTTCCTTGTATAAGGAGAGAAAAGTTGTTGTTGGAAAGTATTCACAGAGCTGAATTAGCCACAAGATGAAGAAGGCTCTGTAGCGAATGAGATCTCGTGGGTTCACATCCGTGGTTACTGTGTTGTTGGGACGCCTATTGAATTCAATTAAAATTTTTTAACGTCTCTTTTTAATAACGATTAAAGATAGATTTCAGAGCATTTTTAATGTGTAAATGATGGGGCATGCGGCGACCACTGATCAAGCCTATACTTAGAGTACAAATGGAATCAATCGACTAAATAATTTGGTTGATTCCGGAGACGGGGCTTGCGAAATTTCGCTAGAAACAGTACACGATATTTTAGCTTCACTTAATATGCACGAAACAAAGTTTTATTATTGTTTTAGTGGCTTATACAGAATGCAGAGCAGTTAATTTAAACACTATACAAGATAATTTTTCGTTCGAATGCTTACGTGAAATATTGCAGTCACTGCAATTAACCCCTCTCTGACCACATCTCACATGCGTATCAGTTATTAATTTTCACTCTCCCATACTTTGCGATGACTCAGCTAAGCTGTTTGCGTTATTTACACCCTGATTTTTAAAACGATCGGCGCAGACGCCCTGTTATCTCCCTCTCACTCTCGAATTTTCATTGCCGTTGTACAATATGCACCATTGAAATTCTGATTTAGGGAAGATATATATCAGTTATTAGATTTGGTTTACTCCTACTATCTACTAATCCTAGCCTACCTTTTTACTGGTTTCAGTACCTTTGAGAGTATATCGGAGGTTTATGGGTAATTTTATAACACCTGCTAAACAGCCTATAATCTGCAGTCAATAAAATGGGAAAATATCATCTTTACCACCATCTTCTTACATTTTTGATATGGATTCTATAACTTGCTTATACCGTTGAGTAAACTAATTCATTTCTCTCTCGCATGTTCATATCCACTTGTTTAGCAGGCTAGTGAATATTTCTACCTAATTGATTTCAGGTATTTTTAATCCATTTGATCTCCTAATTTCTTTAATTTTCACTTGATTTAGCCTCCAATATCTCTGTTGGTATCTAAATTTGTCAAAGTAATAGAGTTAAATAATCATTAGAATGGTTCGTGTCGCTAACTATCGTATGCGGGAATTAAAATCAACCTCTTTTTCGAACAAAATGATTCTTCTTGCGATAAAATTAAGAGATCAAAAGAAGATTACTTAATTAATGGTCAAAACGTACTCATTTAAACAAATTGCAAGATGATTAACATGTGCAAAATACCGCTTACAGCGCAATTTCTTTAATTGTATATTCTCCCTCATGATCAAATTCATTATTCTAAATCGGGAGAACAATATTCATTTATCAAATAATCGCAGGCACTAGGATTTTTCCACTATTTTTACCGGCTTTTTGCACATTAATATTGTCCCCAGCGTTTGAATGGCAAAAATAATGGATCCGTTTATCATAAATAGCGACGGGACTTTATTTGGCGCCTCGCAGTTGCCAACATTACTGAAACAAAAAAAATATTAGTTAATTCATTACATTAAATGGATTTATCGATCATCATAAAAAAGGAATACTAAATTTCAACCCGCCTTGCCAAATTCTCTTCAGTTGAAGAGATACCTGATTCACACAGTTCAAAAGAACTACCATGTGATTTATTATGAAGAAAATGTTAAGGAAACCACTGAAACCAAATTTGAGGTGCTAGTAGATTCTTTTAAGACTCTCTTCGACCCTTTTTCGCAAAAGATAGGATTATGATACCTATTAACACATCAGTTACCTTGCAACTTTGCAGTTGAAGCAACCAATAAACAAGGGGAGAAGTATTACAACAAGAGGAGGAAAATTTACACTGGGTTGAAATCACATTTCTGGGGTTTAATGATATAAGTTTGAATTTGAGAGAAGAAGATGGATCCCACGCCAAGACCGAAGAAGACCGAGCCGCAAGCCAAGCATTGGTTGTTGGAATACCACTAAAATAAAATAGATATAAAGCTACGATTTGTACATTCACATTAGTGGACCTAAGCTGATAATTAAGGAACACTTTGTCCAACCAGTAACAAAAATGTTCCAAATAGAGCAATTTAAAATCGTTTAATAATTACATTTTGAAAATCTTTCTCAGGACGTAGAAATCTATGAGAGTAGCTTTATTCAGTTATTCTTTTTTATTTTCTCTTCTCCATTAATAATTTCACCATTTATATATTTCTTTGCCTGAGAGCAATAAAGAATATCAATAATACATGTACTAATCTTTAGTAATTTGATAGTAAAATTTAGTAATCGTAGGCCACTAATTTAGTCTAGGGATGTTATTAAAACTTTATCTTATTGATTTCAGGTAATTATTTTAAATAACACTTAAAACTATTGATTACCTCAAGAACGACTGAGGGTGTGATGGAGTAGTTCAGACCGAATCCGATGCCATACATCACACAGTATGTGAGTGTGAAGAAGGCATATCCTGATTTGACACTCAAATGAGATAACAGAATTCCAAGCCTAGGAGAAAATACGAAAAATCCATTTTTTATATTACAAAACCATATGATAAATGTCGACTTTTGGCCTCCACTTTATTCACATTCAGGAGCTAGAAGAATTCAAGTTTTAATGGAAAGATGATAAATTATTAAGATAGGGAATAGTGAGCAGTGGTGATACAGAAACTGATTAAACAATTGATCACTTAAATGCAATACCTTATTTAGTAAATCTTTTTCAACTTATCCGGGAAAAGTTACCTCATTTCTCATCTTCGTTGTTGGTCTCCTTAATTAAGTTTATGAAATATTGAGTCAGTGCTATTTTCATTGATCTCCAAACCCATTAAAAACCCTGAAAACATCACCTCTTATTCACACAAATGGAGTACGAAAAATATTTTTGAACTTTCTTATTTTAAATGATCCAAAACTTGTTTTATATTAAGCGAATATTACTATTCAAGCACGATTTAATCATCCAATTTGATTTACTTCATACAAATAGATACTCATGCTCGAAATAAATCGGAACCACTTGCACTCACGAACAAAACAATGCCGATAGGAGCAGTGGAACTTTGAATATTGTTCGACGCTCCATTATCCCTGCCAGCGGCATAACGACAGCGGATGTCAACAAAATAAGAGTTGGAAACCAGTTCGCGTTAATTGAGTTTTCTCCGAAATTATGCTTCATCAAGTAAATCTTAATGGTTGGAATGAGTGAATCTAAAAGTATATTTCATCATTCATACTCTGCTTTACATACCGACAGTGTAGTAGTATCCCAGACCGGTGAAGTTCAGTATGCCACCAAGAAGAACGAAGATCCCGTTTGGTGATCTTTGGTGCGAACTCATTGCTGACCTATAATGGAAGTGTCTTCACTATTCTATGAAATTCCAGAAGTTTCATAATGGAGGCTCAAGAAATGTCCAGCTGCTTATTGGCGCTAAAGGAAGTATTCCCATTGGTGTATATATATATATATACATATATATATGTATATATATATATAAGTAGCTAACAAAATAACTCCCGCTGGCGTCAATATTATTTTCGACTTAATGGAAGTGAAATGTAATATATCCCGTAAAGGATAAGTAACAAATTAAAAGTGATATTATTTTCCTATTTGAAATAATTAAATTGAGTTAGCTTCTCCATTGATTAACAAATATGGCTGACTGAATATGGTTCCAAGTTAATTTTTATTCAGCAGTTAGTACTTTACTCTAACTCCCATCTTGGGGATTACCATTTGTTATTTGTGTTAGAATCATGATAAATTGATAATTCCGATGATGAATTTTGAAATATTTTGGAATCACCGAATATAAAACTGCATTTATCATTGATATCATCTACAGTTATTTTGGTTTCCTTAACCTACTTCCCTGTTAAATTTGCCAAAGTATAGCATCTTAGGGTGGCTCTAATTCAGAGTAAAGCAATTATAAAGGCCAGACAGAATTAGGCTAGATGTCTCCTCTTATAATATAAGATCTTCCTGAGGCTAACAGGTAACAACAGCCTTCCAAAATGAGAAGAACAAGAGGTAAGTAGGACCACGGGTTTATTAGACAATTGGGAAATGAATAAGAGGGATAGAAGAAAAGACTAGAGGAAGGAACTGGGAGGAAAATGGGGGCGTCAGTACTGAGGGAGGACAATCTGGATTATGAAGATCAAGAGTTAACCGATTTTGCATTCATTATTCATTGAGAGGGAAAGGGTTTGAATAAAAAGGTGCAATGCGTAGAGAGACCGAGCAGACCTATGAATCAGCGTTCAAAAGCACTGCAATATTTAATCCTATATTATAAACTCCAACGAATTACATATTCTTTATCATTTAAATACTTGACGATGAGCGTTTATATGAATTTTCAATTCGTTACTGCTATTAATGTAAACAACCATTTTGCACTGTAAGTAGGTTCACTAATACAAAGCTTATTTAAATAATATTTGGATTTAAACTCTTAATTTTTTGTAGTATCATTACTTTAAAATCGCCAGTTTTTAAGCTATTAACTGTTTTCTTTATCCCGAGTGCTTGATATGCCATCTATATAATCCGGTTTCGATTTTTGCCTTATTACTACTTCCCGTACAGGCTGGTCTTATCTGTTTTATGCAGTCTCTTTTGTTTAAATATTGAATCATCTCTGATTCAGACTCATCACTTGCATCTCTATGATCTGTTTGGATGTGCTGTTTCCCCTTTCAACCCCATAATTTTTTTTCCTGCGATCTCGGTTAGTTCTGAAAATTGTTTTAAAGGAAATGCAATGGATTTATACTGGCGGTCACTAAAGTACCTTTTGAGTCGCCTTAAAATATTATTTAATGTTTCATTATATTTTTGCATGTGCCGTGGTTGTTACTGATTTAAATAATTTATATAAATTAGCTTTGGCGTCAGTTAGTGGCATAAGTAGCTCCCCTGCAAAGTAATTTAATTTATAGTGGCCTTTGAATGAACATCACATCGATTTAAATTAGATGCTTTTAGAGATGTACTATTATTTTATGAAACTCTAAGGAAATCTCGCCAATTTATTTGAGGATTTAATCATCGATGTGAAACCCGAAAATTCCCCTTTCGGAGACAGACGGATATCTTTGGATGTCGATCAAAACAGATTATTGTATTGAATCTGTAATAAAGTTTTGTGTATTGTTATTGGGTTGTGTTTGTAACTAGTGCAATCTCTTAGGAAACCTAAGAGTCGGTTACAGATTTCTACAGAGAAGAGCAGATTATAACACTATTGGGGCTGCATCGATCGAATAGATGGAATAAGGCAAGTCACTCAAGTCGCTAAATTAGAATTGAGGTGATCAGGAGGTCACTCCACTTTATTGATAAGCAAATCGGGTTTATATGCAAAAGATTTCTTAATTAGACGTCAGACATATCTCTGTCGATGTCTCAGCGTAATGATTGGCATCTGCTTAAGTATTTATGTGCAAGCATGCATACACAGCTGGACCGCATGTGGACACTGTAATTGTTAGAAGGAGTGATATTTATTTTCCCCCTCCCAATATTTCTTCTATGAATAAAAATGTAATTTCTTTCTTTATTTCCCCATTGATAAATGACACTTGATAATTATTCTCATTTGTTTAAACCGATACCGACTGAGAGTGAGTTTCGTGAATATACTCGTGTTGACTATAACGTGGCTTCTTATCTGCCGTGGGTAATTAGCTTCTGCATTAAGTTGCTATATTACCGAGTTCTCTAGATTGTTGGCTCTGCGAGATTTCTACCAGAACTCCTAATTGGTTACGTTATAGCAGTAATCGGGATCAATCATTTCTCACTGTCAAGTATTCATAGACATCGGATGTCTAGAGCAGAATTTGTTTGTTGCAGGGCATCATACATTGCAAGATATAAGGTAGATGAAATGTTTTTACTAAGGTCATGTTTACAGTGGTGGTAAATAATAACTGCATTGAAAAGACTTTGAAAGTATTCATTATCCTAAAATTTAAGTTAATGTCATTAATATGAAAGGTATTATTAAAAAGTATAAGACATATAAATTTAATCCCAATATTATTGGAATAAAGATATTTAAAACAAAGGAATGTAAAGACCATTTGGCATTCAGTTTAATTTAAATCTTTACTATCTTTTATTATTAAACCTGATCGCATTGTTGCGGCATAGCATTTGAACAAATTCAACGTTGTCTTTTCATAATATAAATCATAACACAGACTTTTAGCGTTTTTCTATGTGCCAATTGCATTATGAAAACGTGAAATTAATAATAAGCATTAAATTTTTCTACAGTTGCAATTAATGCCGAAACTATCTCCGATTGTTTTCATTTTAAATTGAATGAAATGAACAGTATGTTAAACTCCAAGTCCAAATAGGCTTGCCGACATGATGGCATCCATTATCTGTCAGATTACATGTTACTTAGTTCCTTTAGTTAAATGGAAACATTTGCCATTATTGTATTTGTTATTTATTAAAGAAAATACGCTGAAGTATAAACTTAAATCAATGCAATTTCAATTCGCAATTCTATTTTCCCTTATTGTTTGACATACTGCTATCATCAGCCCCACTCTATACAAAAATGTTAGGATTTAAAAACTCCGCTATGAGAGCACAACACTAGACATCGAATTCTCAAAAGAAGCAAACAAATGGTTTCCTATTGAAATAGCCAGTGTGGTTACCTTTACAGGGTGTCAAATATACGGATGCGTTTAAATAAAACATTTTGAATAACAAAATTTCAACTCTTACTTCAGGTCCTCATACAAAATATGTATTTTTATATGAGGGGAATGATAATTTATACGATCTTTATTATCTGTTATGATTTATTCGTCAGAATAATTACTGATAATTAATAATAATGAAAACCCAACATCATGGATGGCTTACAATGTTCATGTAAGACCATTGACCTTCACCTCTAAGTGTTATTTTAATCTCTTTGTCAACATTTCGTAGGATGGCCTTTTACTCGATATTGCTCCCGACTTATAATGAGAAGGAAAATCTACCTCTAATAATTTATCTAATAGATACGTACATGAGTAGCAAGTAAGACCTCCGAGAAATTCGTTAACTCTTTAGTTCTTATGAATATGAAGTTATTATTATCGATGATAACAGTCCAGATGGAACGCAGGAGGCTGCACTCCAGCTCCAAAAGATTTATGGTTCTGATAAAATAGTAAGGTTTTATTATTTTGTTTCATACACTCAGGTTCTAAAACTACGCAAAGGAAAATTAGGGCTTGGTACTGCATATGTTCATGGTATGAAGTTTGCTAGGGGCGATTTCATTATAATTATGGATGCTGATCTTTCCCACAATGTAATACTATAAATTTATTTAATACGATTTTCTTACTTAGCCGAAATTCCTCCCAGCTTTCATTGAGTAAGTTATTATCTCCTATGTTTTTTTAAGGTTACAAAAATGTATGGATTATGATATCGTTACCGGTACGCGTTATGCCTGTGGTGGGGGCGTGAGTGGATGGGATTTGAAGCGAAAGATCATAAGGTTGGTTTGTAAATTTTTCTACGTCTGTAAAACGTGTTAAATGTTCTGATTTTCTGTCTTTCAGCCGAGGGGCCAACTTTCTTGCACAACTAATGCTTCGTCCCAGAGCTTCAGACCTGACTGGCAGTTTCCGGTAAGTAAGGTTGTTGGCTTATCTTCTTTAGACTTTACAAGAAGGATGTATTGGCCAAGCTCATTGAAAGTTCCGTTTCCCGCGGTTATGTCTTTCAAATGGAGATGATGGCTCGCGCTTCAGCCATGGGTTACAAAATTGGAGAGGTTAGTGATTTAATTTGTCTTATCATCAGCATGTTTTGATAGGTTGGAATCTCATTTGTTGATCGTCTTTATGGCAAATCGAAACTCAGTGGCTCGGAAATTGGGCAGTATGTGTCTTGCCTCCTGCGTCTATTCTTCACCATCTAACTGTAACGATGTCAGTTTTGTGATTTATAATTTGATGCGTATTCTATAAATTGGTTTTGCCAATAGTCTAAAACTTTTATCTAATTTACGTTGATGTAGTACGAGAGCTTTGTCACACAACAATCGTTTTAACATTAAGTGGAGGAAAAGTGGTGTTTACAACACATGTCATCCCCAAAGCACTTTGATGGGATAGAAAATTTATTCACGCTGTTTGATTTTTAATATTATTTTCTTCAGTGTTAAGTAAATTGTGGAATCAAATCATAGCCTGATATCTCACCTTCTTTCCAAGATTTGTTGGTTTAAATCTTTTTACATAATGTTATGTGGATGCAGTAATAACTCTTCTATTTTTTGGAGCAGAACAAAGAAAACTACACTACTTATGGATACGCTACATGTATCTATAGGTGAGGAATTACCAGGGAGAACTGACAACATTTTTATTTTTCCTAACTTCGCGAACTTTACTGCCGTAAAACAGGAAAGGGATAGATGGTGAGTGAATAGAAGACAACGAAAAGAAGGCGGCAGCTTTGCAATCGTAAATTGAAATCGTGGCCAATTAGAAGGGTAAAACCCAAAACACGTGTGTTATATAACGTGAGAAAGTCCGTAGATGAGTTACGCGTGATAGAATTAAGTCGGAAAAGTCAATTAGGTTAATATTCTAAAGTGGTGGAGAATAAGGTTTGTATGGACTGCAACTTAGTTCATGCTACTTTCGATGTACTTTGACAGATTATATGAAAAAGCTATTTATGTTGCTCGAATTTTGTTATTGCTCATGTAAATGTATCTGAACACGAGAAACAGTGAAGTAGTCCATTAAGGCATTGATAGAACGCCTAATCGAATATTTTCCGTTCGCTTGGAAGAGCGTGCAAACTCCATTTCTCATACACAGAATTATCGATTATTGGATTTCCCCGCTCAACCGGCATATGTAAGATCAACTGTCAACTGGCTACAACTATTGGCTAAACAGACAACCAATCATTTATCTCGTACCTAAACATACATAAGTCAATTATTTTCTTAATGGTTTGCCGTTTGAGCTAAAATCTTCTCTGAGATTAATAAAGAGTAACCGGGTAGTTAGAAAAGGAATGAAACGGAAGAATTAATATAAGTAAAGAACAAAGTCGGGGATCCATGAATCTTACTTTATTTGGATTCTGAATGCGGTTTTTGCCCAATTTTGAGAGTACGTATTGTCCACTACTTCGTGTTACAATGTTCCAAAATTCAAATCCCTTGATTCAACCTTTGTGTGTGCCCATTTCCACAGCTTATTGACCACTCGGTCCAATTTAATAGTTAACCATGTCATCTCGATTACTTTATCCCCCCAGATGGTTAAAAGCATCTAAGTGATATTTTATCATGTTTCGAAGCAATATCCGCAAAGATAATTTCGGATACCTACTTTGACAATATCAATAGAATATTGTTAAGGAACTGTAATTTAACTGTTACATCACTGCATTAATCTTCTCAACATTAACCCATGTCATCTGAATGTAATAAGTCAACGTGCTGTTTGTATTGTAAAATTTGATAGATTTATTGGGACGAGTTATATCCAGGAGGAGATAAGACCTGGGTTTGTTATAATTTTAAAGGGGCCTCCTAAACCTCATGATTCTTGTTCCGAATCGACTTGGCAAACAGGCTTGGTTTATCACGATCTTTCATAACAATATTATTATATATAGTGAAATAATGATATTCTCCCTCGAAAGTAAGTCTTATATGTAACATTTTTTATTTTCCATCTTTTAGATTCCTTTTATTTGAACCAATTTATTTACATTACGGTTGTAGACGTCGCATAATAAAAATTGGCCTATCAATACGAAAACGTTCGTCTTCTTTGATATGGTGGTTTTGTTCGTTCTGTATTGTGATGTTGTCAGGTTTTATTTGTAACTAGGGAAATAAGAGCCGATTACGATATCCTACAGTGAAGAGCAGGCCACAAAAATATATTTGGTTTAATTATGATTTACATTTATAAATAGCTCATTAATGAGGTCGTTCTACAAGGATTCTTTTGAAGGTAAACATCTTCCACTATTTATTTCGGATAAGAAGAATGTATATTAATGCATCTTAGTGACAAACTTGCCAATATTTACCTGTGCGGCTTTATCCAATGCTACCTGTGTTGTGTGAATGTTGATTTAATTCCGATTGTTTACATCTTTCAATGTAAAATTTTAACTTCATTTTGTGGAGAAATTTTTAAGCTAAATGCAGTTATTGCGTTTGGATTGGTTAAATGATTAGGCAAGTTAAAAATTGACGGAGTTTGGAATAGCATACGAGATTCACCTATTAAGTCGGTAAATTGGTGAAGCAAAGGTAAATATTTTTCAAATTTCCTCAGCAACCTCAGAAATTCTTGGTAAATTAAATGGCGGCTATATTACTATTTTAATGAAGAGATTTAACCGTATATCGCTTCATTTGAATGGGATATATATTCTATAGCAATTGTACTATAGGCCTTGTTTATATAACTCTAGTTTCAATAAGACTAGCAAATCATAAAAGATAATAAAGAAGACGAATCTGTGTGAATTTATTTTAAGAGATTTTGGACAAATGCAAATTAATGCTGTAGCATCTCATGCTAAAAGTAAAAAATTAGCATCATCTAAAATTATTAATAGTAGAAAAGTAGCAAAACGACCTAATAATTTGGGGAAATGCATATATTTTATTTGTTATACTGTGTTAAATTGCATTTAAAAGTGTGCGTCGCATTATTGGACCGCTCACTCTGAATATCTCCAGTTTGCTTGCAGGTGTCTCGCTCATTTATCATTTTACACTTTATATTTATTTAATCTTGAAATATTTGGACTCCTCTCATAAATGAAAACAAATTTTGCAGAAGTGTGTCCGATAACTCTTTTTACCAATTAGTAGCATACGAAAATCATTTAACTTAAAATTGTAAATCTTTTTAAATATATTATTTAATTTGGATAACTTCTCAGTACTGAGTACTTATATTTAATTTATGTGGTTAACATGTATTTTGTGTTTAAATTACAAAGCTTCATGGACGGCTTTAAGGAACTTACTCGTCAGGATGCCGTTAAAGCTCTTGCCCATGAATTGGAATTCCTTTCAGCAGGAATCCCTGAGAACTTGGTAAAGGAAAAGCAACGTTTCGGTCAGCAAATGCAGGCTTTTCTTGGCCTCTTTAAACGCTATATTGAAACAACAAAGGACATTGATTGGGAAAAGATTAGCCTACTCCCTGACAATGATGTAAGTTTTCAATATCCTCAGAGTGCCTAAGATGTATGGTATGTAATTGTATTTCTTTAACTTACTTTTGCCACAATTTCAGCTGAAAGCATATTCAAAATTGCCTAAACCTACTGATCCTGCAATCATTAGGGAACAGCTGAATAAATTGATTGTCATCAAGCTTAATGGCGGTTTGGGAACAAGCATGGGCTGTACGGGCCCTAAGTCCCTTATCTCTGTTCGAAATGATCTTACATTCTTGGATCTAACCATCCAACAAATTGAGGTTTGTGGATGCTTAAGTGTATTGTATCGATGATATCCTGATTTTCATGTCTCACTTTTCTTGTTTTCAGAATCTTAACAACACTTATGGATGTAATATTCCACTTGTTTTAATGAACTCTTTCAACACACAGGAAGAGACTGCCAAGGTTTTGAAGAAGTACCAAAAGGTCAATGTTGAAATTGAAACCTTCGTTCAGAGCATGTATGTTTCGATTTACAAGGTTCTACTAATCGCACCCAGGGAGTTACACTTATTCAATATTTTTTCATTTCGAAAAGGTATCCGCGTTTGAACCGTGAATCTTTGTTGCCGATCGTGAAGCAGGTTGATCCAAGTCTCCTAATTGGATCAAAGAAATCCGAGTCCTTTGATCAACCCCCTGTTGATCTCTCTGGCTGGTACCCACCAGGTCATGGTGATGTCTACCGTCGTTTCTGTGATTGCGGACTGGCTGAAAAGATGCGTAAAGCTGGCAAGGAGTGGATTTTTATCTCGAACATCGACAATCTTGGTGCTTGCGTGGATTTGAGTAAGTACCTTTAAAGCCAACCTGAAAAACGATCTAATTTATGAGCTAGGATTTTTACTATAAGGTACAAAGTGCTTTTTTTTAAAGTGTGATAGCAACTTGGTCTATCTTCTCCTTAGATATTATCAACTTCCTGTGCTCTGACCCAGCAAATGCTCCCGGCTTTGTTATGGAGGTCACGGACAAGACCAGAGCCGATGTTAAAGGCGGCACCCTTGTTGGCTATGAAGGTCGTCTTAGACTTCTTGAAATAGCTCAAGTAAGTCAATTATATCATTAAAAATGAGCTGAGGGGGGAATTTTCGAACTAATCTGTTTGTCAACGTGTCTGTAGGTGCCCAAAGAACATGTTGATGAATTCACTAGTGTACGCAAGTTCCGTATCTTCAACACCAATAATTTGTGGGTAAATTTGAGTGAGGTAGAGGAGCTGGTTAGGACCAATCAAATGACAATGGAAGTTATCCGCAATCCCAAAACCCTTGATTCTGGTCTCAATATTATCCAATTGGAAGAAGCTGCTGGCGCGGCTATTCGCAATTTCAAGGGAGCAATCGGTATAAATGTGCCCCGTAGTCGTTTCCTACCCGTCAAGACCACTTCTGACCTCTTGCTGCTAATGTCAAACCTCTACACACTCGACAATGGCAAAGTTATAATGTCACCCAAGCGCTCTTTTCCCTCTGTGCCTTTAGTGAAACTGGGTGGAGAGTTCAAGAAGGTCAAAGATTATCTTTCGCGTTTTGCTAATATCCCTGATCTGCTCGAGTTGGACCACTTGACAATCGCTGGCAATGTCTTTATTGGGCAAAATGTCTCTCTTAAGGTGAGTGAACGATGTTAAGAATAAGTAGTAATTTATGATGGGAGAGGGTGGTCACATATACTTCTCCCATCGTTCAGGCTATTTTTGTTTCTGTACGCTGTTAGCGCTTGTTATAATCACGATTTAGTAGTATATCCTGGATTAATGTACGTGACTGCTGTGTGCTGGAATCTTATTGGCTGGCAGTTCTTCCCACTTTTTCTTCCTAGCTCTGTTAATATTATTAGAAATATTTCTCTGATTTCTATGCTACCCCGGTGATTACGAGCTCGATTTTTAGGCGTTGCTGACTATGCTACTTTGTTTACAAATTAGTGATGTAAACACAACTTAGAGGAGGCTAGTGGTACGTAATTTTCGGATATGGGGTGGGGTTCCTGTTTAGATTGTTTTCCAGATACCCACCCTAAGGCGGAGAATCCTCTTCGTTCTGGCCTCTCAGCAAGGCCCATTGTCTTGCAACACGCTTCGGTTTGCGAGAGAATAACTACTTTTGTAGCCTGAGAGACAACTAAAAGAGTAACAAGTTTGTTCAAATTAGGGAGTTGGGGGGGGGGGAGAGTTGGAGAAGGGGATAAAGAGAGGAGAGGATATTCTAAGCAGTCGATGGGGATTTCGAAATCTTCAGATTATATGCATTTTACCTAAGATTTTAGAATTTCGAAGTAAGATTTCCCAAAGCCAAATAGAAGTCGGCAAACTTGAATTTACGTGATAATCCATGTCTGGAATATTCAGAACTGATTAAAAAGTAAAATAAACGAACAGGTTGATCACGTTTGTCTCGGAGGATGAGCCTCTTTTGAAATGTAATATGTGACTAATTTACCCTTTTGTCAGAATTATTAAGGCTCTCATCCGTAATTGGGCTTGCATAAAAATATTTATATGACTTTCAAAGTTTGGTATTTTGCGATGGAACGATTCGGCCATTTAAGATATTTGGCTTAACGCCCATCTTGAATTCTTGTGTGGCAGTGATTAAAAACCTTTCCTTGCTTTGAAGCTCGTTTCACTTCGAGTTTATGAATGCAGGTATATTGAGTTAATTCGAAACTTCTGCAGGTGAATTATACATTACTTTCTTAGAATAAAATTGGGAAATTATTTACAATTGCACATTTAGAAAAATGTCATTTGCGAGTGAACTCTTATTTTTTAATGTTCTTGTAGATATTAGCTCCAAAGTTATTAACATTAAATTATTAAAGTATTAGCCAGCGGTGTGTTCTTTTAAAATGCTGGGCTCTACTCGAGCACTAAAGTTGGAAGTTCAGTTAGCATTTTTTCTGCTCTGTCAGTCAAGTTCAAATCAATCTAATTATTATCCCATAAAAAGATGGAATCACGACGCTATATTTTAAACTTTGCCGAATCAAGATATACGCTTTCTTCCTTTGATGTTTTAAATACGAGATTATGAAAACGCTAATGGGAAAAAAATCTTCGCTCTTGAAAACCAACACTTTGTGCAATCACTATGGGACTAAGCTACGGTCAAACAGAAAGTTCTGAAATATCTCAACCCACGAAGGGTATGAAGCAAAAAGGTTTCCATCACAGCCTGAGATAGATAGAAATTTGCACTTTCAAAATCGAATTCTTCAAATTTCACCCTCTCGAACTCCCAGTATATACAATATTGAGGGTTATGCATACCAGTAGGATCCTTTTGATCAAATTGGTCCGATGAAGCAGAAATTACTGCAATTCTTGAGATTTAAGGTGCAGTCAATTGTGAATTGTAATTTTACCGTCTTTTGTCTTTTAGGGAACGGTTATTATCATCGCAAACCATGGTGAAAAGATCTGTATCCCGAAGGGTTCCCAATTGGAGAACAAGATAGTCTCTGGTAACTTGCACATCTTGGATCACTAGGTTGGAAGATTTGAAATGGATTATAATTTTCTCTCCTCATCCATTTTCCCAGGCTCACTTTCTTATTTTCTTCTTTTCATGTTGATTAGCGATAAGAAAAATCGGTAACTAGGTCGTTCTCAAAATCCCATCAGGTCCTGCTCCCCCTTTACGAACAAGTAATAAATTAGACTCACCTTTTTCACATATTCATAACATTTAATCTTTGATCCCTTAAATTATGCAAATCACTGCTTGAACTAGCCCCCCTGAAGCAATATGTAGATAACGAAAAATAATGATACATCAATTTAAATAACTTCTTTCCGAGTTTAGGTGTGGGAATCTTGTGTTTTATTCCAGATTAAGATGGCGGTGGTCACAAGTTTTATGGATTTTCAGACGGTTGAAATCAAAGTGAAATGAAACAAGTCTATTCATCTGATATTATATAATTACATCTTTAAATGTAACAATTATGGGTATAGTTTTTAAATGTTAATTTTAAAATTCAGAATTGCGTAATCTTCACGATGCGGATAATTGTTGTAATTGATTATTTAAACAATCCTACGAAATTGAAAGGTTAATTAGGCGATTTGCACTGTTATGGTACGTTAGTTCGTACTCTTGGACCAATTATTTTATTTGAGCTGAGATAAGACGTATTAATCTTCCTATATGCACGCTCGAGCTATCTCATTTATTTCGTCAATTTTAAACAAACTCGAAGGAATGTTATTCAAGAAACGATATACGAATGGGTCCTTCCCCTTTTCTAAATATGATGTGATATTTTTACTCTTCCTACCCAACATGGTTTCAGTAAAAAGTATGTCAAGGAGAAAACTATTAACTATTTCCTCCTTGACTAAAATAAATTTATATTTTTCTTCCTTTATTCGTAATGCCCTTTTTAGTGTTTCTATGACTAAATTTGAACGTTTGTGTTCACCGTAACTCATAATTGCAGTTATGACTCACTCAATTCTACTGTTAGGATTAAGGTAACAACTAATGGCTGACAACTAACACCAAGATCTCTTTTGGCCAAAATGTATTGATCAAGCCCATCTATTATTCTAATAGCACACTCAGTTATTCTACTGGCTACGTCTTTTATGTAATTCCCGCCCTTCTTGATTAAATAATATCAGTCTATAAGCACAGCATCGTAGACAAGCATTCGCTGCAATCCAGAGGACGAATCGTGAAACTTGAATTTTAGAACATGAGCTACCCATTTAGTAAATATTGTACAACTTGAATCCAAAAATAGAATTAAGTAAGAATCTGACACTTTAATGTTGCTCTCTGTAACTTTTGATAAAGGGGTGGATATCATTGTTGTTATTCAATGTCAGTTGCTTAACGTAATGAAAATTTTAAATTCTTTTGGTATTACTCTAGGCAGAAATAATAATAATATAATTGGGAGTGGAAGAAAATATCTCAGGTTAAATGTGGAATACTAGTTAATTAATTACTTTTATTCATCAGAACTTGTGGGTAGGCGAAAAAAGTACCATTTTTCATGGTAAGATAGTAACTGAAATCAGGTAATAGTAAGTTTCAATAAGTGTTAAGAAGACGTCATTCGAAGTCAGAGTATAAAAGGGTCTTACTTTGCTAGATTTCTGAATTCGAGTTGTACAATTTTTATCTAATGGGTAATTCAGTATTTTGGGTTTCAAAATTAAAATTGTACAATTTATCTCTTAGATAATTTTTTCCCAGTGCTTATTGACCGAATTATTAACTATGATTGCGAGAATAAGATCGAAATAATGCCTAAGTGAATAATCAATCAAGAACAAAAGATCATTGTTCTAGTAAATATAGCTAACCTTAACTGTGGATTGACCCTTTATGTCTTAAATCAACGTGTTTTCATTTCTCAAAGTAACAACCCCCTTTCCTCTCACCCATTTAATCTTGTTTAGTCCTGCGTTATACCCAAACATCTTATATTCTCCAAAAAATCCATAAAATGTCTTAACTTCAGTTTGTAGCTCTAAAAGTTGACCCCAAATTGTGCACGTAAGCAACCGACATTATATTTGAGTATTTTGCCAATCAGTTATTGCTGTTTCTCATTCAAGTAATTGTTGTCGATCCTATATAAATGTTAATGGCTTAGACCATATCGTAGTGGGATTTAACCGAAATAAACGACTCATAACTGTGTAAGTGATTAAGACCAAACGATAACCAACGAGTATTTTCGATTGAAATTCCAGTAAAGATATTGGAAATATTTATCAAACCAGACCTTCTGTACGTTTATCTACAGTTGTTCATTGTAAGCTGAGTGATAATTGGTTAAGGGCTGTTCAAAACACTACTCGAAGAGTGATGTTAGGATTGTACAACGGGAGACAAATGAGTATTACAGTTCTAACGGAAAAAGTGCCTGTGAGAAACTTTACCGCACAACTACAAGGGCAAAGAATAAATCTATGGGTAAGTCTTCATAGAGAAAATGACAAATTAGCAAACGAGCTACTGAAATTCCAAATACCAAATGTAGGTGTCTCTAAAATTGCGCATACGGGGAGTCGGTTAAGACAACTTTAAGCATATATGAAACAAGTGCTAGGTGAGAGAGAAGGTGCAAATTGGGTGATGAATCCTCGCATTATTGAATATCAATCGCGATTGGGAGGTGTATGCAAGAGATTATATGTGCAGATTGGCTGTGTCATCGACTTTTTGCTAATGAAAGTGAGATGGGAAGGCACTGGCGCATTCACCACAAAGCCAATGATTATCTGACAACTGATAGATTTCTTTGTCCAGCAGATGGATTCGACAAGAATTAGGACCCATTGCATCGACAATTTGTGTTAATGGGATGCCACGTCCAAAAGGACTTTCGGATAAATCTGTTTATCACATAGGTAAATTAATGTGCATCCAAGCCCGTCTAAGTGATAGTAATTTATTTTATTCATGAAATATATTTCCAGTGTCATGCTTTTTATCATGGGATTTTATTGACTTTGGATATGGGCAAAATCAGAAGGTGGAAGTTAGGCCCACAAGTAAATGGAAAATAAAGTTTTATTCATCATATGACATGACTTACTAATACACGCTTAGTTCTCAGAATAATCAACTTCAAATCTGATTTTGATCAACAGTGGAATAGAACCAGAGGATACCTAGAGTCACCTGATGTAGAGTTACAGAGAAGGTGAAAGACTGCCTTAATGAGAAGCAGTGGAGAGCTAGATGAAGAGGGGCTTATAAATGCAGAAGATAAGTGAAGTGTCGAAGCTGATGGGAAGAGCTGACCGTAGAAGCTGGAGAGTACGTATGGCTAAGACTATTGAAATATTTAAATTATTGAGGGCAATACCGCTAGGTGTATTGGAGCAAAGGCACAGCGATTAAGGAGCTGAAAAGGGGGCAGAGTGGATGTTTGATAGGTATGTCAATGCACACATGACGATAAAGTTCTGATAGAGTTTCAATTATCAACAGACCTTCTAAAATAAGGTAACGATTTGATTCATCATATGGCGTGACTTACAGTCAGCTTTTAGCATGATCAACCGCTCTATCCGGCTTGGGTCAAAATAGGGCTTCTAGCCCACTTACATATGGGTTTGAATTTTATTTGTTAATATTTATACCTTGACCATATATCTTGTTAATATATCTACGACTTATTAAGTTGAAAGTAACTGGGCAGCTTTGTCTCATTTACAAATATTTCAAATCTAATAAAAAAAGGGAAATATGGTATGAAAGTCCGTAATCCTTTGACAAAAATTCGTTTAAAACTTAAGTTACTCAAACAGGCAGGAGGTAGACAACAGCTTCTCCAGAATTTTTTTGAAGATATGGAGAAAATAACGATGTAAATAAGGGAGTGAAAATGGATAAAGAAGATGTAAAATGAGTGGGAACAAGCATATGCCCTGAGGGTATGGCAACTGAATAACGAAACATAGGCAGATATGCTGACTGATAATAACTCCGTAGTCAGTCGTGTACAAGCCGAGTTATGCTATGCGAAGTTGAACTGTCATGATTCATTTGGTGGGTGGTCCATGGTAAACGAATTATAAATTAATATTTCCTGAAGAAATGAATCAAATGCGTTCATTGGCGCAATGATATCAGCAGCGATGTAGATCACTATCTATCAAAAATGTCTCCTACAATCCTTGGCAGATTCATACCATTACTAGTACGCCTTCTGAGAGATTTTCAACGAGGAGCAAGTCTAATCAGTCTTAGAGAAAACCTAGAGTCAATCTTAAAAATTACTCGAAAATGTAAACATACTTCCAGCAGACGATTATAGTAATCGGATCTACTCCCCCCACCTTTCCCTAAAGTGGATGACCACAAGTTATTTAATTGCTATTCTACCTACATAGAGAAGGAGTAGTTATTAGAACAATCTAAGAAATAAGTTACAAGCACTTTCTTGATTTATTTGTGTTCTTATCAAACTGGAATATAAAAGAATTTCTGGATCAAGGTCAATATACCCCCCGCCGGGGGGTATATTGACCTTGATACAAAT
>CAADRB010000030.1:1442980-1535320 GCA_900708905.1 Hymenolepis diminuta
CGGGGGGTATATTGACCTTGATGCATATTACGGGGGGTATATTGACCTTGATCCGAATTTCTTCTGCCCCTAAAAAACTGAGGGAAATGTGAGCTAATATAAGGGAATTATGACAAATTTAACATTACACCTAAATTCCACATTTTCATGGATGCATATGTTCTGTCACGAAATATCAAAGTAAAACTCCTTACGCCCCGGATACAGGACAGTGACCTGGAGTATTGCTAAAACCAGATCATGGAACCTCCAATACGCTCGCCTCTAATTTGGATTCTTTTTAGGCCTAAATAACGCAAATGACCTTTCTACAAGTCCAGCGTATACCCCTTGTACAATCATATAACTCCTGACTTCTCCTTATAATAGATATGCTACTCCATAAACCCGATAAGATATAGGGACTCATTTCAAATTTCAGGGTTTTCCTCTATTGGTTTTATCAGATGGGTTCTTGGTAGTAACTAAAGCCTCGTTTAAAGTCCAAAGACGAAAACAAGACATCTGAACTGTTTTTCTGTCAGGGTGCCAAAATTAAATTTACTACAGTGCAAGTTTACAACGCCTGGAAGGTCATATAGGTTTGGACCAATTAAGGCGGGCGTTTTCGAAAGAAGTTCTGACCAAAATCTTTTTCAACGACCTGCACAGTTTCAGATTAACTGAGTTCATCGAAGCCCTTAGGTAGGATGAATTTTGAATGACGTTCTTATTCGACAGGACCGGTTTTCTGACGAGGCAAAGAACTCTTATTCTTCCATCTCATTTGGCGAGATTCATTCGGAACATATATTGTATTTTTTGTACCACGAATCAAAGAATCTGCCTGGTTTAGAATCATTAATGGATTCAGGAACATTTTTGGTGGTGCAGAAAGTTCAATAGAATAAAATGAAGAAACAGAGGACATAGATGTAATAGAATCACCTACATGTTTAGAACCTTCGAATTTGGCCCAAATAGCCTTTACTTTTGCAAATAGACTGTTAAACATCTCAAACAATTGCTAAAAATCTGTGGATTGCCGATATACTTTTGAAACCTTCGTTTTCGGCATTGCAGAAAATGTCAGAGAATTTAATTATTGCTGCTCGCCATTTGTTATGGTTGTTGGAGTTAAGATAACAATTAACGGTTGGAAGTTAACAACTAACAATAGCAGCAACAGTCACCAATTCGTAGTTGTTTGAGTAAGAGCTAACAACGACTGTGGGGCAGAACACCAAGAGTTGACTAGACCAAAATGTATTCAAGGATGCCACAACGAGGATTGAAGCGGGTAAGAGAGAGTGGGGAGAGTGTTGAGGAAGAGAGGAGATGAGAGGGAAGCGTGCATTTTGTCTTAAGTGGAAGAACAAAAAAGTTTTATATGAGTCACTTGGGTAAGGTCGCGCGAGAACATAAGCTCAGATGTATATTTAATTGAAACGAGGCGGTTATAGAAATGATCGATAGGCGCGTTTAGACATGAAAAATAGGGGTTTTACGTCATAGGAAGATAAAAGACGTCACTGCTGCTGCATGGTCATAAACCCGGTGTATTGTCATAGAGAATGCGAATAAAGAGAAATTTTGGAAATATATAGAGTCATTCTTCATAGTCTTATGCTCTCCCAAATAGCCTCGAACTGTATAAAAGCACGTGAATGAGCAAACCTTCTCTATTTCCTCCTAATTATGCCAAGCAACAACTCGCAATTTTGGTGTATTTTATACAAAATTGTAAATAATTAATAAGAAGACAAGTAAGCATTTAAAATTGTTACTTCAATTTCTTTGAGATAAAATATTCTATTTTGTCCAACGTAGAAAAACGATGAAATTATAATTTGTCGAGCCGTCCCAATCTTGAGAGATTTTTGTTATTTGTCCACATCCTGGTGACAATCTATTCTTACATCCATCAACTTTAGCACGTAAACATCGATTGTATGTGACTAATGTCAATTTTATAAACAGAAAAGACACGTTGCTAAACTGTCCCACCTCCACCGTATTGTTTGAAAGTATACATCTCTCTTTCCCCACCCACCATGTCACCTCATTTGCATAGATGCTAGCTTGAAAAGTCATTCTTACTAATTTGGCTAACTTACATTTAAAATAAACTAGATTCACTTCGAAGAAAATTACCGCTTATTTTCACCTAAACCCTTATTAAAATTAATTAACGATTGCAAAAGGTCACATTCTTCCCTATATAAATTAAGGATTTAGGGGCTGTTGGAAAGAAAAATCAGCACCGATTGAGAACTTATTTCCTCTTTTGAAGGACGAAAATTAGAATTACTTTATCTTTTGTAAATTTAATATCAAAAGATCACATTTTAAAGGAAATATATAGGAAGATCTTTCATTTACTCCTTGACACCTCTCCTTCCTCTTACGACTTCAACTACGAGTTCATCCGAAGTCTTCTGGGATTCTGACGAGTCCTTTTTGAGTAGCGTATCTACCGTCCTGAAGTTCTTTTACGGCATTATCCGTTTTATTTGTTGGAAGCATGAAAATGTACAACGGGAGGTAAAGTGGGATTATGCCGACGTTGAATTAATTCCTGCAATTGCACCAGCTACTTTTTATTTCATAACTTTTCCCTGCCATTTGACCACAATTCTAGCTTTCCAGGAGTAACAGTTTCAGAAATTACGAGCAAAATGGTAAAGGTTGCTCAGCTTGGTTCACCCTTACCTATTACGAGATAACCAAATTCCAGAATATTTTGTTGTAATGCATTTACATAGAGCAGGTTTGGGAATTCATTATCAAATGCATCAACGTATTTTTGTAGTACTAACAATATTTAATTCTGAATCGCACAATCCAAATTTATCACACATACTATCATTAGTATAAAAACAACAGCGTAGTAATTCGATTATCATTTGTGTATTTCGGAACTTTCGGTGTGCATAATTACGTTACATCTCTATCTAATCAATTAATCACTCAATGAGATCACCGTATTACTTTAATACCCCTGATTTTATCCCTTGGACCGTCCTCCTTAGCTCGACGTCTAATGCCCCACTACCACATAAGCGCATGTCTTCACTTCGATTTTGGCGTCCTAGTAATCCCATGCTCGTCTATCTATTCAACGTAACTCCAGTAATTACACATCACCTCCCTTGCTTTCCATCTTCTGTTTCTGTTCTTCCCAATGCTGATTCTGGTGACTTGTCACACGATGGAAGCCAACCGGCTTAGCTAGTGAATCACTTCATCTAGAATAGTGGTCGGATGACACTTCGAACTTATTCTCCTCTTAACGATGTTTGACACCGTTTTACCAGTTTCCCAAAATCACACTTAACAAACATCGCACTAAAACACTACGGACTATCTTACCTTGCTGGAAGAAAATCGAACATTCTTAAAAACCAAACATTACCCGCGACAATTCAGTGTAAAGATTAATCCTTCTAAAAGCAAATACTTCAACTGCTCTCATCAATTATCATACAGACGGAAAAAGCACACCCCTCCTGTGTTACAGACTAACGGGATGACCAAACAACTCGACTTATACCCTTAACTTAACCCAACTAGCGCCTACTTATTATGTGAATAACAACATCAACAAGTGACAGGCTAGAAGTTCGCAATTCAAACAGGGAAAAATGATTAACTAGCCAGATAATAAGAATGCAGTATTTTATACACAAACAAATAATGAGATCAGTTAGTAAATTCCAGAAAGGAGGAAATCGTTGACGACCTCCACCAAGATACTAGAGGAAGTAGGTGAAAGGGGATAATCTGGGGGTTCTAACTTATCAAGAAAAGATTTAAAATCCTCATCGTAGCAAACGGGATCAACAACTGAATAGATTTCCTCCGACACGGGATTTTCTTGAGATGGAGAAGAAGAGACAGTAACTTCGGAACCAATATCAGCGAACTCGCCGTCAGCATTGAAGTAACTAGAGTCATCGTAATAGGAGGCAGTGTAATATGTGTACCCACGCTGATCAGAAGGCAAAACAGAATCACAATGCAGGTCGTCAATCCCTTCAGCTGGGGGAGCACTGCAGACTCAATCGACTTTCCCTGCATATAACCACCTAATTGAAGTTCTTCAAACTTGGAAATTTCACCCCTCAACTTTTCAATCATCTTGTTCTTTACTTCACACTCAGATTTATAAAAATCGCATGATCTCCTGATTTGAAAATTCTCATGTTCAAGAAAACGAACGCGCTCTTCCAATTGTTTATTCCTCACCTTGTTCCGTTCCCTCGCCTTTTGAGCGGCAATTCGATTAAGACGTTTTCTACAAAAACACGCATTATCCAATTAAATTTTCATACCTCCTAGCGTCTTTTTCCACCGTACTAAGATGGCTCAAATTAGCCCTCCTTCTCACAGATGCTTTGGTCGAGACAGAAGATCCACAATCATCGAAGAAATGACAACGAACAACACTCATAACAGAGGTGATGACGTTACATATAGGGACTTAAACAAAGTAGGCGAACTAACAGATTGTAATTCTTATAAATTTGCAGTATTTATACTCAAAATATATGGCAAAAATAGCACTAAAAAATTTATGATTGAAATATTATAGAAGATTAATGATTAATTTGAACGAATTTAACATTGCAGCTCACTTGTTTTCATTTCGTCATTTTCACATAGTATGAGAAAAGTTAAAAGCTTTATAATTAAGCATTTTTATATATTTTTTGTTAGGGAAAAGGATTGTAATTTATTAAAAAATATTTCAATCCAAATTTTTTGGCCACAATTTTATAGTTCCCTAGACGACAGTAATCGTAACTTCCAACGAAAAGCATTATAAGTATTGCAAAAATAAAAATCATGAGTAATGCCATATCTATTTTGACTTGGAATAGCAGATACAATCATAATCAGTGTGGAAAATGTGATAATGTTAGGACTACGGGGGCCACATCAATCGAATATTTGGAATAAGTCAAGTCACTCACGTCATCAAATCAAGAACTCCACCCCAATTTAATAATAAGTAAAATAGGTTTATATGCACAACATTTCTTCATTAGGCGTCAGTCATGTCCCGTCATCGGTGTCTCGGCGTGATGACCGGCATCCGTTCAGGTATCTATGTGCAAATACACAAACACACAGTGGAACCGCCTGTAAACACTGTAGTGGAGATTTCATCACCAGTCAATCACTTCTAATAGTCAGTTGATGATGGACATCCGCCAGATATAGTAGAAAATACCTTTGTTCGAGAATTATCACAAATTCGGAAGCTGATTAATAAAGAATATCAGTCTTTGGAATGCTACCCAGAATCAATGTATTTAAAATTCCCTGTATAACAAGTCTTGAATAACCCCTTATTATTGAATATAGGGAACAAATACTTTAAGTAGATATTGTGGAGATTCAATTCCATTATTTTAAATACAAATAAATATTGCAATCAGTGTTGGGTAATATTTTAACTTAATTTTAATATAATATTCTTGGCCAACACGCTTTCATCTGGACCGCCATTCCCAATTACAATATTTGCATTGAGGATAACTTTGTACAATAATAAAAGTATGTGCAATAATGTCCTTAATTCTATTAAAAACTGCAGTTTTGTAATGTTAAGGCAAACAGAAGTTCATGAACAAATAAGAAATTTAATGCATTTCTAATCCCGTTAGTAAAGAAGTAACGAGACAGTATCAGAAATCTTTATTCGTCTACCTCTTAAAAAATTCCCAAACTCGACCTATGCAAGCGACTGAGGCACTTGAAGCGATCTCACCGACCGAAGCGAAGCAGACCGAATGGGACAGCATGGGAGTAGTGTGGACCGCCTTCACGCTACTAGAGTATGTAACAACGCTTTTGACGGAATCGCCCTCCAAATTTTTCTTGGTTCCATCCCTTACATTTGTTACTTTTGTAAACCTCGTTGCTTTTGAAATATTACGCTATGTTTCAGAGCAAATATGTATCTAGAGCAAAATTCATATAGCAAATATTAACTCAGTTTCAAGGGAATCTAGACTTTGGCTCAGGCAAATAAACCCTATTTATTTTTTTATAAATTATGAACGTTACTATTTATGATTCGTTTCTAGTCTCTTCTACCTATTTTGGCGGATGTAAAACATCAACAAATCCAATCGGAATGTCCAATAAAAAATTGGATCAACGGATGGGTAAGCCTTGAAAATTAAGTATTAGGATACTGCAAAGTAAGACACTCTTTATAAAAGTATAAACAAGGTTTTCAGAATAAAATTAAGGTAAGAATCTTGAAGTCCTGATTTTAACAACCACTTCTTTTGGACTTCTCCCCTTTCGGGAAAATGGATTCAATTGATCTAATAAACAGAAAAAGCACGAATTAAATATATTCAAGATCATACTCTGATTATTCTCTAAGCATTAAATAAGAGAACTCTTCAAAGTTGATTTTGAAAATGTAATTTGGAAGAGATTTGTTTAACTTACTGGTTAACTTGGCCCTTACTGATGGACTCCGTCTTGTGTAAGACCCGCCGGAATTTGACAGGAGAACGAAGATCAGCTAGAAGAGGAATTTATTAATCACGAATAGGGTACAGCAAATTTGGTTAGGATAGATTTGATTAAACGGTGGGAGGATGGGGGTAGGGAAGTGGAGAGTAATGCTGGAGACCACGGACAGAGGGCAGTTGCTTGCACGCCGGAACGCGATATTCTAGCTTGTCTTCGTATCCAGGCTTTTTCCCTCCTATCTTCCGGGAGTCGTCCCGGTGGTTGGCTCTTCCACGTTAGCCTTCATTGGTTCTCTCTATGGGATGGCTTGTGATTGGTGGTATGAAAGGAAAGAAAAAGATGATTGGTTAGTTTAAATTTTAGTTTCGGTTTCGTCGCCACTAATAGCGGCGGCCTATACCTAGCGTCTTACACTTGCCTCTATTCATGGAAAAATCGCAGATTAGAAGTTGGGCGCTGAAGATTTTTTCTCACTATTCTTGTTTACCAACACCAATATCAGCAGCCATACGATTGAGAAGTTCTTCGGAATCTAATCTCATTTTTAGCGTTCATACGAAATGGAAGCTTTTGGACTCTATTCGCAATGATTTCATCATTATGGATAAAGTTTACCATGCCCATTGTCAAGAAGAACACGGTATGCCTCACCTTATACACAATACTACATCGGAAATTCTCTCCTCGTTTGGGTCTTGTTTTCCTTACTCAGATGAAACCGGACCCAAAGTTTTGTTTGATATTGAAGATGGCCTTACTCGAGTGGTTTTCACTGAATACACTCTTCCAAGTCGTGCACTTGCCGAATCAGGATCTATGAAAGCGTCCTCTGCGATTCCAGGTACATTCGCCCATGTCTTCTCTCTGCAAAGCGGAAGGTTACTAAAAACAATTAAATTACCTATTGAACAAGGCAAAAATTCCCCTGCGTGTCACGGAAAAGTGTTTGCTTCTGGAGACCCTTCGGAGCCCTTTTCTGCCTGCAGGTTTTGTCCCACAAACCCAAAGAAACTAGTTTATCTCGCTGAATATATTTGTAATGAAGGAAAAGAAGAAAAGGAACTTTCTGATGGGGTATATTTTTCTGATTTGATTTGATTTGTTCGTTTATCTAGAATACCATCCTTTCTCCTAAATCATCGTTTGTTTATAAGGAAACTTGGGGTGAGGGTTTGAGCAGCATTATCCAACCGGTGATTTGTACTTTGGACTTAGAAACAGAGGAGGTAGAATGCGTCCAAAGTAGATTGGAGAAAATTGTACCCGATGCAAAGAATTGGTCTTATGATGATCCGCATTACACACCTGACGGTAAAGGTCTTGTTTTTGTTGTCTATGACAACGAGCCTTACCGACTGGGCTTGATCTACTGTTATCAAAGAGAATCTCGTTTGATGTATTGGGATTTCGGTAGTATGGGATAATAAATAACGTCCTTTTATTATTCCTCTAGAATCCTCAAGTATCCAGTGTCTTAGTCGAGACGGTCATGCTGTGAGATGGCCACGGTTTTCTCCGGACAATTCTAAACTCATTTGGTTTGAAATACCAGCCGGTGGACCACATGGACAATGTTTCTCTATGCTTTATCAAGATTGGCCACCTAAACACTCTGAACCCAAGATTGTTGTCCCCTTAATTGCAAACCCGAAAACCGCACTAGACTTCCCAGGTAAGTAGATCAGTTAGACCTTCTAGGGTGTCTTTAATTCAGGTCTATTTTTATGTGATGGTGTACCTGAAAGATGTTTTACTGCTGACAGTAAGGGAGTTATTCTATCATCAAACTGGCGTTCTGAGAAGGTCTTAATTCATGTGACTTTGGATTCCTCCTCATTGGGAAAAATTACCCGTTTCCCCTCCCCTCTGGGATCTATTGAAAAATGTAACGCCTATGGCTATGGGACTGTCTCTTTAATGGATGTTAAAGGTGATTTCATGGTTGTGGGTGCTAGTGCTCCAACTGTCCCCAGTTTTCTCTCAATCACGAAGGTTTCTCCCAGCGCTATTGATGGGACTCGGTATGTTTTTCTCACTTCTAAAAACAAATCGAACTTTTAGTTGGCTCAATCTTTCTGTGAGCGGTGAAAATGACCATTCCCTCCTCTTGAAGGGACTCTCTTGGAAGGTACTTCAACATACTGCAACTAGCGCTAAGGATGCACGTTTTGGAGTTTCGAATTTCGAGTCGATTCTCATCTACCCTAAAACGGGTTCCACTGCCTTGCAATTTAATAGCTCTCTTGGTAAGTTTACTCGTTGACACCTTTCTTGTTAACGTCTTTAGAAACAGAGTTCGATCATAAGCAAATGAAGTGGGATCGGACGAGAGGATTAATTGTTATACCCCATGGCGGGCCGCATTCTGCTTTCACAACTGAATGGCTGCCGCTTCTGACCTCCTATATTGCCTCTGGTTTTGCCTGCCTTCTTGTTAACTACCGCGGTTCGACTGGTTATGGGAATTGTTCAGTCTACTCCCTCCCTGGAAAATGTGGCGAAAATGACGTAGCCGACTGTGTTCAGGTGTGCTGTTTTATAATTTGTATTCCCTAATTTAAAAGATATTCTTGATATTGGAGATACAGTTGGGTCTGTGAAATTTGAGGTTTATTAAACCCAAATAGGAAGAATTTGTTTCGGGATACTCTCATTTTCGAGTGATGGTTAAGATTTTTCTGCAAAAATAGTAATTATTTTTGTATTAACAAGGGTGGCAATAAATTGTCTCTCAGCCTTCCTCATTTTAACGATTAGACGTATCCGTTCATTCAGTCTAGAGAATTGTTTTTTATTTATAGTAATGATCTATTGGAAATCTCCATGTCCATTGAAAGAAAGCGTTTTCCAGCGCCCATATTTGTAGGGGAGTGGCATTCTGGAATCTCCATTGTGAAACTTTGTTGACCGAACTGTTCAAATAGTGCGTATTGGGGAGTATCGAATGTGACTTAGTGGACCGCTACGTCATTGACACGCATAAAAAGGCATTAGCATATCGAATTTGAATTTTGATTAAGTAGGAAAAGTAAGCGTTATATAAATACATAACACTAACACTGATTAGGTATTATTAGGAAATAGCAGACATCGGTAAAGAAAACCTACTTTTTAGTTGGCCATTTGAGGATTTTTAGTAATTTTGGCGTCAATCTTTCTATTTTGAACTCATTGGATTTTAAAAATGTACGGAATTCACCGTGGAAGTGAAATTGACATTATCGTATCAGAATTTAAATTTCTATTTTTGCCGTGTTCTAATTTTCTCATTTTTTATGTGCTGGTCTTAGCTTTTACATTTTAAGTCATCAAGATTTCAGAGGGGAGTTTAATTAGTGTAGCATTGTCTTTCATAGAACTACTCAGATAACTAATCCCTTTCTCTAATTTCTTCAGTGAAAAATTGTCTGCTTGTTATTTAATGTTGATTTTATTTCATCATTCATCAAGCGGTTGTAATCTACCTTACGATAGATAGCTGTAGTAGAATAAGTTCAGTGAATATATCGAGTAACTTTGCTGAAGCCTTAATTGAGAGCATGTTTGGTCTTATAATCAGTCTTAGTCTTACCGTAATTCATCATATTCTACAGCAGTCTCTTATCCCTGGGTCTTCGTATCTTAGTTAGTTATTAATGTAGTATCCGCTAGATAGCCTTCTCACTGCCGTTGTTAATATATTAATTTTTGTTGATATAGTTTGTTACATGCATTTCATTTCTTCATTGATTCAGTCTTAGTCGAAATATAATCTTATTCATTTAACTTTCAGCCCATTCGTCACATCATGTAACATTTTAACCATTTCCAGTGGTCACTTATGCGATCGTTTGCTTATACTTCCTGGAGTGTGGAGTTGCTAGAGTAAAAGCTTTAGCTCACTGCTCAATTTTATGACAGGAACAAATCATATGCAGTCCTACTTTGTGCTTTGCTATTTATTGGGATATTTCATACTTTAAATTGGTCAGTACGAGCGTTCGTTAAATCAGAGGTCACCGAATAATCCTGGAATGAGGGGGGAGGGAGGGGGGGGGGAAATATTAGAATGCGAGTTTCTCATAAGAGGGGCCACGGGATACCTTCCATTTATCCACGTCAAGTGTTATGAAAACATTCCATAATGGGCTTGGGAAGTTACTTTGCAATCTTCTAACATTTGTTATCCAATGGCCGCTTGATTAAATAGACCTTTCTCGCTCACCGGCAAGTGAAATTCAATTAATCTCGTGGTCAATTAGCTGAAAGAAACCAATAGTTCTAATCAGCACTAACATTTATTCACACAGTTGTCATATGTCAATTTCTTGGCATATTTTATACATATTCGTCTTTATAACAACAACACAATAACGGTGCAGAATCAATATGTCTTATTAGTAGAGTTTAATCAGAGTTACTGGTTTCATAGATCTTATCTAAGATATGATATTGATAAATGAAGAACTTAATTAGATCCTTCCCTGACGCCTCTCTCCACAGAACAGATTTCAATCGATTTTTGAGAGAGCTTTTATGGTATTTAACGAAATAACCGCTTTACTGTTAATCCTATATTCACTCACCCTTTTCAGGCTACTAAGGACGCTCTCAACGATTTGGAAATTCCTGATCTTCCATGCTTTATTCATGGAGGATCACACGGCGGTTTTCTGGTGCTTCATTTAGCGGGTCGATATCCCTCGCTTTATCGTGCTGTTGTCGCTCGAAACCCAGTGACAAATTTAGTTAGTATGCTCAGTACAACGGACATTCCTGATTGGTGTTGGACTGAGGCTGGTCTCGGATTGGATGAGTCCAAAATCGATTCAGAACATCCCGAACACCTCTGTCATGAATGGAACTACAAATCCAAATTTTGTCCTACCGACCCTGATCAGTTAGCTCGCTTGGCTAAGTGTTCACCCATCACGTATATCTCAAGTAAATGGTCAGTGCCCACTCTTATGTGCATTGGAGCAAAAGACAGACGTGTTCCAAATGAACAGGTGAGTGTCCAACGAGATATCTTGCGAATGAACGACTGTGAACTAATCAAGGTGTAATATTGATAAAAAACAGTGTCATTAGTTATCGCAGTACTTGTCCGCTTATAATTAGATAACCCTGCTTTTATGTTTTCTTTTTAGGGCTTGACTTTCATGCGAGCACTGAAGGCCCAATTGGGTAAAAAGGCTGATGAGAAGACGTGTCAGACATTATGCTTCCCTACAGAAGCTCATCCCATTCAAAGTCCAGCTGCTGTCAAAGACAACTTTGTTCGCGCGGTTGAGTGGTACTACCAGGCCCTTGGATTAGTTAAAAGTTAAAATTATTACTGCTGTTTTTGCTATTTGTTTCCCTTGACTCGAATTTTCGATCCTTTGAATAAAATATAAATGATCTTTTATAATGTTTGTGTTTTGATATCGCATGTCGGGCTAACACTGCTGTTGTAATTTGCACTGATTTCTGTCGCGTCTCTAACTACGTTTGATTTACATTTTGGTGGTGGCATGCTTATAATCTTTGAATTAGATATTTGATTACGTAAAAATACCTACCCTGGTATAATTAGGAGGCCATTGTCTTCTCACTCTAATCTGTAAGAAAGTGGAGATTTCTAGGTCTGACGATAGTTAAAGGCATTTTACATCGTTTTCCCTTTTTAAAGACAATATTTTAGCAGTAATGGTGATAACTTTCCTATAGACCAGTGGCTTGGTGTTCATCCAGTGAACGATATGGTCAACCTTACTAATTAATAGCGATAATGGAAGATGGAATTCGAATTTCTCATCAGATAAGGTTATGAATGGTACTCTTATATCCATGATAAGTATTGGTAAACACTGACTGATAGAATAGTTTGGATGTAGTTGAGAAATCATTCCAATTTATTATCAAAATTTCTAAGGAATATATACGATAGTTTTAAATGAGTGCGGTCGTAAGGATTTTAAAACCTTACTGGATGCTTGGATTCAAAGTTGCACTAGTTGACAATCCAAATGCTTCTGTACAGATTACCTTATTATTCATTTTTCATCACTATTTTAACTGCATGGGTGTCTCTTCCGTCACAAAATACTCTATGTACAAAATAAAACTTTCCATGAAATGTTAATTGAAGCCTTGATGTTTCAATCGTATTTTAGAACAGTAATAAGATAGCGGGTTATTAGTATCCGTGGGACTTATATCGGGATTTCCTAAACAGATTCCTTTAAACGCATCGTAAATTGGTGAATTTATCCCCAGAAATAAAATTGCTATATTATACGTACAGCAATAATTATAAAACTTCAACGAGATCGAAGCATATTTAAAGACTAAATAACAGTAGGTTATTTTGTCCTTTTAGTTCCTTCAATGGATGACAGTCAGTTTTCAGATTTTCTCGAGAATGATGGATTCAATGGGGAGGAGCCTGATTGGGTAAGTTGAAAGAATTATTTCGGTAAATGTACAATCGAAGACTTTATATCTTTATACCCAAATCGTATTTTAATGCAAACATTAATTGATCATTTTTTTGTTGATCATATGGACTGAATAAATTTAATTTCGTTAATAAAATACATGTTTTTTATTCATTTTTGGCCACCTTAATGTGACACGAATTCATAGTTATCTGTATGGGAAAGGGGCTTATTTACCCACAAAGTACAATTATTCAGACCGGACTAAACCAAACCTTTTGAATTTCATTTTACTCTCTTCAGCTACCTACAACTCGAGATGGAGTCATCTTTCTAATCGACTGCACGGCCACGATGGCTAGTGAGAAAGTTCCTGAGGACCAGGTTCGAGAAGACGCATATACGGGCTTAAAATTGGCGCTCCTTTGCTGCCGAAATTTCATGCAGAATAAAGCTCTAAGTAGCCCTGATGATATGGTCGGTTTGGTGTTCATGAGGACGGTGAGTTGAGCAGATCTTAATGGATTTTTGGGTTTATTATTTCAATAGTTCACCAATTTTCAAAATTAGTAGACCGATATTTAGCGTATTCAAATACTTCTATTTTCAGCAAACTTCAAATTCGTCCGAGTTCAAAGGAGTGAACATAGTTCAGGCATGTTTCTTGCTACACGTTATGCCTCTTAATTTGATTTAAGTTTACTTGTTATGTTCAACACTTCATCTTTAGACTCTTGATCAAACAGACGCTCCTAGAATTCTCGAGGTGGAAAAGCTTCACGAAATGGATCCGGAGAAATTTGATGCGATTTATGGAAGTCTTCCTGCCGGAGAGAGTTATCCGATTCATGAGGCTCTCTGGACCTGTCAGAATATCTTTAACAAAGTGTAGGTTTTTTATCCTTGGGACAGCAATTGATGTTCATCTAACCTCTATGAATTTCATCACAAACGAGTTGGAAAGGGAACAGAGAAAGTGACGTGAATACCTTTTATTAATAGTGCACAAAAACGTATTCCTTGTAAGTAGCATATTGATAAAGTGTATGGATAGAATAGGAGGAAGCTCAGTATATATTACTTGGCTAACTATGAATAATTTGAATGCTCATTGAGCTTCTCTACTAGTGGTCAGATTACTAAAAATTTAGCCTGCAAATGCGGCATGAAGGAGTTTGCATTCCGTCTTTCTTTTACTGAAAATAAATGACGAAGGATTGATACAATCGAAGTTCTTAATTGATGTCGCAAGGCGGATTTAAAATGGCAGCTTATTTCTGACCTCCATCTATTTATTCCTCAGATATGTTCTTTCATCTACTTTCATCCGCCCAACTCTCAGAACTAGTGGTTCTTTTCAAAGGTCGGGTTCTGTACCCCAAAACCTTTGTACCACTTCAACAAGTTAGTATCAAAACATTTTACAAATATTTTAAAACTTTGAATAAATTTAGGTCAGTTTATTTTAGAATTTCAATTTGTCAAATTTGCATCTCAACAGGTGATTATCTTAAAGGATGGTTGTGATCATATCCATACTGTTTATCATTATGTTTACATGGTGTGTCCGTCGTGTGTAAATGCACTGATGGGTTAAGTAACAAGAACTCTAGGCAGCTCTGATCTTCTAAAAAAGGAAAAGAATACCCTATAATAATTCTTGTCCTTAATGTGAGAACTTATTGATAGTATTTTAAAAGGATTATACCGCACTCCATATATCACTTACGTGAGGGACTAGCATACCTTTATGATCTTAGTTTAAGTATATACTATCGTAAAGCTAGGAAGTAAAGTTATTTACTTGATCTCGCTAATCAAGGGTATTAAATGATAAATAAGTTGATGAAAAGTCAAAATGGGCGGTAGAACCTGCTGGTTCTACCATGAACGTTCGAGGTAAGAGTCTATAAGCAATTGATTAGACATAATATCGAATGATCAGCGTACAAATATCGGAAAGCTAAAAGAACTAATAAGCTGACAAAGAAGGGGATGAGTTAGTAACTATATTCAGCTGACTGATTCTGAAAGCCCAAAATCCATAAAATTGGTGATTAAGGAATAGGGAAAAGAGCTAGACGCGCCGATAATTTAAATGTGAATTCAAATTGGGGTTTCGGATTGGCATTGGATTGTCTCTCAATATGTCGATTACTTTCTGATATATGCAACTCCCATTTGAATGCTGCATTTGTATTTCTTCACTTGTAGAAAGAAGACTCTGGGCTACAAGCGTATTTTTTTGATAACAGACGATCCGGACCCTGTTGGAAACAAGGATCAACTCAAGGTATGAAGACAATTTTTCCTCTAAAAATTTATCGCATCTTCTTAATGTTACCACATCGTCTACTTTAGCGTCAAGCCATCTTGAAGGCAAACGATCTTCGACAGAGTGGGATCGATATTGAAGTCATTCCAATTCAACAAGAGGGTATAGATTTTCAGATGGGTACATTCTATGATGTGAGTTTCATTTCTTTCTATTTATTTGCATATTTTCTAAATGTTGATACTAATTCCTCTCATTTAAATTCTCTTTAGTCTCTACTTGCCACAGAGTCGGAGAATGATTCAGCGCCTACTGAGCGTGTGAACAGTATTGATAAGCTATTGACCTGGTAAGTTTTGTTTTAATTCTCAATGCATGATTTTTATTACTTTGTTTTCGTAAGTTTTTCTGCATAAAATTATCACCCATGGCATGGCAAAAACTTTTACAAGTTTTCTGCATGGAATAGCATTTAAACGAAACCTCCCTACATATAAGTATGTAATGAAATCAGAATGTCATGAGTCTTACTTCTTTTGAATGCTGAAAGCGTTAAGTTATCTAATTTCTCATTATATCATGTTATTTAAAGTACAAAGTGAGGATATTATATGTGAGTTTCTTTTCTGTTATATTTAGGGAGAAGTCACAAGAGCCAGGTCGACGCCGTTTGGGTCGCCTACCATTCTACTTAGTACCCATGACACCCACGACACTGAGCAAAATGAATAATGACGTTACCCCGACTCTCGCTTTCGGTGTCTCAGCCTATTGTCTTGTTCGACGTGCTCCGTTTCCAAAATCGGTATGTATTGACCTTATCTTAACCCCACGATCCCGAAAAACCAGAAATTCTGAATCACAACGAACAGTTATGTAACCCCTTATCGTATCACGTTTTGGCTTGAACCAACCCTTGTAAGTCAGATTTTACCGGTTGTGTTAAACTGTCGAAATGTTAGTACCAAGACGATGCTCATGTCCCCAGGTTCTTATATTTAGGATGATTCCTTTGAGAATATAGGATGTTGACTAAATTTTATGTGATCTAATGATAATCAGTGACAATATTTACTTAGGATTTTGAAATTTTACCTACAAAAGATTTGATTTAGAATACTTATTAATGAAAAACTACCCGCAAAATGAATGATCGTTACAAAATAAATCAATCAATCAACATGCATGTCTGCGTTCAGAGGTCACGGGTTTGATCCATATCAGTACACACACAGTGAGCGGAATGGTTCGTCGCACTGATTTAGTTTGGCTAGTAAAGGAAGAATCTAGTTTCTTACTAGGGAGCCTTCCCTTACCCAAATGGGCTTGAGAGTTAACCAAAAATAGAGACACGGCCCTATATTCTATATTGTCTTTATCACTTACCTATCCTTCAAGGTTCGAATGTACTCCAAAACGAACGAAACGGTTGTCTCAAAACGACGATTCTACAAAGTGAGGAAAGACGGAAAGCCCGATCTCGATAACATAGTCATGCCTCAAGACATTGAGAAAGGTCTTCGTATTGGAAGTCGTACACTTCGTTTCGAACAAAACGAAATGTCTGGACGAGTAAGACAAATCATCCCAATTGGTAAGAAAAAGTTCATTTTCTCTTAAATTCTTGCTATTCACAATGTCAAAATGGTTTCATCTTATTTTAGGTATTCATTTACTCGGCTTCAAACCCCTCGATAAATTAAAACCCTGGTGTCAAACAAAGGCTACTCAGTTTCTTTATCCAGAAGAGACTATGGCTAAAGATAGCACTTTATGGTTTACCACTCTTCTTTCTTCATGTCTGAGGAAAAAAGTTTTTGGTGTTGCTCTCTACGTACAGCGTCAGGGTTCGTCGCCTAATTTGATTGCTCTTGTCCCTCAGGTAGGCTTCTAATCAGGAAATTCGTTTTATAGTCTATAATTTTTGAATTTCTTAGGCTGAAGAGTTGGATGAAAATGGTGGACAAGTAGCAAGTCCAGGATTTCATATTTTATATCTTCCATTCAGGGAAGATTTTAAAAAATTGGTGTTGCCTAAACATCTACCAGGTATTTCCGATTTCAAGTTGAATTTTAAATCCGAAAAAATGGAAGGGTGTTTTAACTTGAAGTCTGATCTGCGTTTTAGCTGGTTCAGAAGAAGTAAACGCCGCGAAAGAGGTGATAAGGAAAATGTCAACAAAGTATTATCCTGATGCTATCTCGAATCCAACTCTTCTGAAATACTATGCTGAATTAGAAGCCCTGACGCTTGAACGCACGGAGGTTAATGAAGCGATCGATCATACACGTATAATCTTTTCATTTTTACGTCTAGACTGAACTTACATTAATCTCACTGCTGTTTCTTATAGAACCTGATGTAGAAAGAATTCAAAAACATGCAGGAAAGGAGATTGGTAAATTTATCGACCTCATATCTCAAGCTGAAGGTGACACACCTTTCGCATCTCCTTCAAAGAAGACTGCAGCTCCTGTAACTACCCTAACTTTGAAGGAACTTCAGGACCATGCTGAAAGTGGCAAGCTGGCCAAATTGACAGTACCGGTCCTGAAGCAGTGTATCACTATGCTAAAAGTAAAACCAGCTTCAAATAAAAAGGCTGATCTTTTAGCTGCAATTGTTGACTACTTCGACACATAATTTAGAAATCTAATCCCATCCATTTTCATGCTTTGAATTTCTTATCTTATCTTAACTTGTTGTTCGTGACAACAACTCGTAATTTCATAATATTAAGAAAAAGAGTTTCATCTGATCTTTTCTTTAAACGATCGACGCACCTACTTGCACTAATTTGACTGGCTAGGAGATGTACACGTACAAATATCACGTCATAGTTGCCGGTTTAAGCATTCCATCCTATCTCTATCCCAAATCGAAGAATATTTTGCATATTCATGTCCTTCATATTACTTTAACCTTTATAAATGCTTATTGTTTCCAGGATTAAAAGTAACTTACAGTTTCTTTTTATGGCAACCAAACGCTTGCTTAACTTACACACCTTCGATATACCAATGTAATACGCAGAAATCACGTCATGCTATATTTAATTGGCAGCCAGTTAACCAGTCAGAAGTAAGACAATTTACACAGAAAGAGAACACACTCGCAAATTCAGAAACACCCATAAAACAAAGACAAGACAACTTCTCGGAACAAGTCTTAGCACGCTTGAATGTGTAGTAAAGCCACTCAAAATACGCATTGAAAGCCATTAACTACAAGTGCAGAATTTGTCATCACGGGTTTATGTTAAGAAAGGCAACGGATTTGTGTATGAATGTTTTAGTGATGAAGAGCCAGAACAACTATTCCAATAACCAGTAGGATTATGGTCAGCGGTAGCACCAACAAGAGATCCGAAGAACATCCTATGTGATATATTCCACTAAATACCCCTAATTCTGAGGATAAGGCCTCACATTGTTCACTGAAGGCTTTCGCTATGAATCCACTCTTTGGTTTTCCATTACGTGAAGGGAAGCTGGAAAAAAAGTAAAATAATGATTAACTACTAGCATGGAACTTAAATTATCTAGAATTCAATTTACCTGTAACGAAGATGTAAAGGAATTGAAAGTTCAATGGCCGCAGCGTCAGATCCATAGGCGTTGGAATGAGAGTCAAAAGAAAATTTCCAACGACTAGGCTCTGATTTCCAACATGGTGCTTCTATGTCTACCTCAGAGGCGTTTATAGCAATTTCTTGAGTGCTCTCGTATTCTGCTTGTTTTTCAAAGGGAAATAAACCAAATAATCGACCCTTATTTTGTGAGGCTCTTCGGGTAATGGTAAACCTCAGTTCTGGCAGTTTATCTGACACTTCATGGGGGTTCACAAAAGTACCTTAAATATATAAACAAAATATCATCTCTACACATAATTAATAAGTAGTAAGATATTCTAGAATGCACTGCATCACCTTTGGTAATATCAACACCCAAATAACAAGCATCAAAAGATCCAGACCTTCCCGGCGTAAGAGAACAACGCAATTTTAAATGAAATCCTTTTTGTACTAATTCGCATCCAGAATAACTTTGAGCAACATTGCTTATATCATTTGCTAGTGCTGCCACGAAAAATAGGAATATGGTGAGGTATTGTACTCCCATTAGTTTTTCGCTGAGAGGATTTTGAGGTCACACCTAAAACACGATGATTTAACAAATTTTAGGCCCCAAGATTAGAATTTTTATAAATCATTATTGCAGGTTAAAATAAGCGGAAAATTTAATAGCAACAACCGAGCTTTTAATGCAAAATTAAACCAAAATATTCCAGAAATGTATATGCAGGTCAGAAAAAAAGGTAGCACTGTCGTTGATTTTGTTTTCATATTATTTGTGTACAAAAGATACAAATATACAGACTTGTCTAGATGTTGGAATTACTCATCTTGACTCATCGTTATTTCTTCTCCTGCTTTCAAGTTAGGCTTTTTGGCTTCTCTACTGTCCTTTTCATTCAATGGACGTTTACGTTTACCATTTTCTTCTTCAACACGCTTGGTAACACCAAAAGCGTCCTTCGGCTTGGCCTAATAAAAATGAAAGGTAAAAGCATACACATTAAGAAATCCATGTGTAGCGATATAATCCCACTATATTTAAAAATGGTTATACCATAATGCCATTGACTCAATTATTGTATGGATGACTGATTCGTTTAAGGGTAAATTACACGGTTAAAATGACTGCGCTGGAAGTGTATTAATAAATTTGAGTGTTTGACAAATCAGAGGTGGCACTAGCTGCACTAATATGGAAAGCAACGGTCAAGGATGAACGATCGGAAAGGTACTTCTAAGTTACATATGTAGTACTGAATGATTAGTAGAAATGGAAAACTACAAGTTCTGTTAACTGACGGCCTTTCTCTACCAATCGAATTCATTAGATTAACAAATTAATCAAAAGTAGCCTACTTTAAAGTAATATCACGGAGTTTAAACTCTAATTAAATAATAACGATTGCTACATGTTAAAAATAAATTCACCTTGTATTCTTTCTCCAATTCCGCGAGTGCAGCCTTATAATCCTTTTCATAAGGTCTTAACTTGCTAGAATGAATGGGGAAATTTCTAGCATGTTTACCAACCAATTTCAAACTGGATTTGAAGTGTCGAATCTGCAATAGCAAAATCAACGTTAACTCTGAAATCATATATGAAAGCTCAAAATTACTGCAAACCGCATACTTACTTGATTATGATTAAGAAGAGTATAAGCCTCACCAGATTTACCAGCTCTGGCAGTTCGACCGATACGATGAACGTAGGTTTTGACTGATTGAGGAGCTTTGTACGACACCACACAGGAAATATTCTTTACATCTATGCCTCTGGCTACTGCATCAGTGCAAATTAACAACTAAAGGTAGATGAAGTCGACATAAGCAGTAAGATAAATTTGAATTCGATCAGTATTGGATAATCAAAGAAGCCTACCTACCTGGTATTCGCCATTAGCAAAGGCACACAGCAAACGAGTTCGCTTCTGTAAAGGCATCCCGGCATTCAAAGCACCAGCCTTAATGCCTTCAAAATAATTCAGTAAAGTGGCAAGACGCTTGCTTTCTTCACGAGAGTTTGTGAAGCAAAGAATTCGTTCATGTCCCAACTTCCTGACGAGGTGAACCAAAAAGATTGGCCTCTGTCTCTCAACCAATTCGACAAAGAATTCTTTAAGTCCCGAGGGAGTTGAGAATACACCGACACCTCCAGCACCATCAAGCGGTTCAGATTTGCTCTCTTTAGTTTCACTAAGACCCTCCTTTTCCTGATTTTGCGAGGCATATTTATTTTCCTCTGATGATGTGGGAAATAATTCTTTAAACTGGTTGCCTTCTTTAAGCAACCCGTTGGTAATAAGTTCCTCCGGTCTACCGATGGCCAAAAATAGGCGAGGAAAATTTAAGCGGAATCTCTTCAGCGGTTCAGGATCATGAGTTAGAGTAGCAGATAACAGGATCTAAAATATTGATGAAAATTCATCCGAAATAAAAAATGGGAGACTTAGCTGCTAATTTAAACAAATGAAAGATGATGGACTGAGCTGTTAAAAATAACACAGATTTGAAATTAGATTGAAGAAACTCTCTAGGACATGAATGTAAAACGGAAAAGGGATATCCAAGTATACCTTAAACCACTCTGCCAGTCTACGAAATAAACAATGAAAAAAGGTCTAATTTAATGCGTACTTTGGTTCGTATTTCAGTCATAATCTACGACGGAATTAGAGTCAAATATGGGCTTTTAGAGAAAATTTTGAACCAATTACGTAAAGAACGAAGTAAGTCCTATTTGCATTAAAATCACAGCAAACTATCCCCCTAAGAACAAAAAAGGCCGAAAAAGTGAAGGTCGATCTCTAAGTAATTCTTAACCCATAAGTTAAAAGTGATTTCTAACTTTCATTATAAACAGAAAAAAAACATTCTCAGGTTTCTCTAATTTAGAAAATGACAACTAACTGTAAATACTCGGGTGAGCATTCAGATCGCCGAATGTGTATTGAGGAATTTCCATCCATAAGATAGTATACGATTTCAAAAAACGAACTCACTTTCTGAAGTGTGAAAGGAGTAGTCGCAGTTTGTGACTCAATGGTAGGTAAGGGGAAAGATCTTCTCAATTTCGCCTTTGAGTTGGACAAGTTAGCAGCCCCGTATACCGCACTTTCAAATATGTTAAACCAATCCTGTTTTTCTTCTGCAATAATACGGTCAGCTTCATCAATAACCTGAGATAAAAGATATGACGAAAGGTGAAATCATAGTTCAACTATTAGACAGTATCAAAAGTTTTTGACTTACTAGAAATCTAACATGTTCAAGGCAGAAGTTAGGAGTGTTGTAAATATGATCAACTAAACGACCAGGTGTACACACGATTATGTCTGGTAAGAGGACGTGATCATCTTGTCTAGAAAAGTAAATACAAAAAAATCAATGTTTACTTCTTGAATATATCTTCCTGCTCTGAAGTAAAGCTCTCTTCACCAGTAAGAAGGACAACCTATAAAGATATTTTAAGTGACTAAAAGGAACCTAACTCTTAATGAGATATTTTCTGCGAGAAATCTGAAAGTTCCGGCCACTTGTTTCGCCAAATCCCGTACGGGAAGGATTACAACGGATCTGATAACCTTCATTTCACATGTTTTCAAGAGCTAATAAAATCAGACAAAAATGAAACCAAATACCTGAAGAATGGGAAGAGCATAGGATAATGTTTTACCACTACCAGTGGGTGCAGATATACAAATATCACGGGGTTGACCGACGTAACTTTGACTTTTACCTTCATAAAAGTCCAAAATGTAAGGTATGACGGCAGTTTGAACTAAACTGGTTATGAGATTAATCAGACAAACTTGGAAAGAGCCGTTTTATTCCCATATGTTTAAGATTTTTGCGTAACACATGGTCAAATCTGTCAAATTCTTTAACTTTAACTCCTTTTTCAAGTACATTGGAACACTTAATTGGATTCGTTATCCAATATGGAAGGACTTGTTTAACCTATGATGTGAAATAAAAACGGGTGCAAAATACCTTCGGTCTTTTATATCTCAACTTGTCTCGCACTATGGTGAATCCACCAACAACATTATCTCTGTCGGTAGATTTTGATTTTTTCGCAATTTCAGATTCGTTTGTATCCATGTGTGACAAGAAACCACCACCTATCAACAGCCAATAAGATTGCAATAACCGTAGATTTGATATTCGCGGTTTAGTTTTGATTTAATACAATACATATGTACCCGTAAATATTTTATTTGAAAACTTCAGTTAAGAGTTTACAGCTATATATTGCGAAATCTTCAGATCTTTTATCCACTTAAAGTCTCTCTTCGAATGAAGTAAAGTGGATAACACTATTAAATAGTGGCAATTGAAAGAATTAACTTCACTGTTTAATTATGAATGTTGCTATTGTGAAATATTATTATGTGGAGGGAGCTTTTTAAAACATACGGATTTTACACATAAAATACGATAGAGTATGGTTTACATTTTACTCAACAGAATAAAATTGCAAAAACAATCTCAACTGATTACCAATTATCTCTCCTTTAAAAATATTAAATGTTCAAATTTCCTTGCTTTTAAAGTTAATATAGATTGATAAGAAAGATAGTAACTGTTTTGGCTTCAAGATTCGATTAATTTATATGCAAATGTGCGAAAGTTCTGATTAGATGACGAAATAATCGACCTCCCTTCATTCACTCAAGCATAACGATAACTTGAATACCACATTCGTGGTCCCTGAACAAAGGAAGTCATATTAGAAAATTATCGAAAAGATGCGCTTTTCATGGGTACCTAATGCGCTGAGAAACATAAACCTGCGAAGTTAAATGTTTTAATATTAGTAAGCACGCGATATTTGTGGAGCCGAGATATTGCTCAAAATAGGAGAAGGGGGATATACGAAACAAATACTTAAAATTACATTGAGAAAACGAAATGGAAGTCGAGGTTACTTTAAAGGAATTCAAAATATCTTAAGGTAGCGTATAAATCATTGATATTATATCCTGCAACCGGAAAATCTAGCTTGTTCGATTAAAGCAGAAGAAAGTACTCTTGGTATGAGTTTGTTGGTCATAAATAGAATTGAGGCGATGACAGCACTACATTGAAAAAGGAAAGATCTACTGATTCTACGGAAGACCATTTTGATCAGTAGAATAATCCTTTCAAACTTATTACTTATCAAAACGATCAACTATGAATAAATTTGAGAATGGGCTAAATAGTTGTGAGGATTTAGTTATTGATGTCTAATTTCATTGCATAATAGGGGCTTTGGGAAAAATCACAAAGGATATTAAAATTTGGGCATTGAAATTGAACATAAAAAGTTTTTGGACGTAAAAACTGTTATAGCCAGCAGATGTCTGTCAACACCTGGTGATTAGAAATGATTGACTAGCGATAAGATCTCCATTACAGTGTCCACAGGTGGTCCCGCTGTGTTTGCGTTTTTTGTACATAGGTACCTTAACAAATGTTACTCATTAGGCCGAGACTCTGACGACGAGACATGACTAACGTCTAACGAAGAAATCTTTTGTATATGAACCTAAATTTGGGTGGCTTGTCTGCCACCTCTGAACTGATCTGACAACATGGGTGACTTGACTTATTCCATCTAATTCGATAGATGTGACCCCGATAGACTCCTAACGTTATTGCAAAAATGCCTTCAGAGTCATTTAGTAATTTCAAAGTTTAGGTTTCGCTAGCTGAATTCACATTCATTTTATCTGTTCCTTTATTTATTAAATATTCCTCTTCTGTTCCGCTTCTTTATCACTTGCATTAGCTAAATCTAATAATTAGAATAATGCAAAAACTGGGAGATTTAACGCATTGTTATACACAGATCACTATTATTTTTTTATGCATTTACATAGTACTCACTTACTTACTTTTTATTTGTTACGTGATGATAAATTAGTCTTTTTCAGGTTAGCCACGTATTAATTATTCCCCTTAGCAGGATTAAGTAACATCTAAAATCTCCCCACCATTATTTGTCAAAAAATAAACAGGACGTATTTTTTTCAAAATAAAATGTGGCTTTGCGATGCAACAGACGTATTTATGAACATGGCTAGCGTTTTGAATACATCAACTGTAACATATATTAAAAACGCACAAATCCATCTTATAAAAGAAATGCTCTTATTTTTTAATTGAGATTTTTATTATGCACAATTGAAGTGCATAAGGTTAAATTCCATTTTGAATTATTTGTTTCACCCAGTCATCAAAGTTTGAATTATTGACCTTTAAAATTTTAAAGGTTAAGTTGTACTTAATTGTATATCATTCGCTTTGTATATTTATGGTTTATTAATGTCTTAAACTATTGATGATATTTAAGTCAACGGATTTACTGAAGTATGCACCTAAATGTACATCAGAGGAATGTAATAAAATAATTTTTTCTTGCTAAATATTATTTATATTTCATAACCTGATCTGTTTACACGTTTACAATTTACTAAATAATTTTAGTTTTATTTGCGCACTTAGTTAAAGTATAAACAGATTAACTATTGATTTCAACACATAGAAGTCATTTTCTGAATCACAGCATGACTTCTTCAAAAGAAGGCCTACAATTCTTCTTGGATGCAAAACAAAAATATGAATTCAAAAAGGCATTCGATCTGCTCGATGAAGGAGGTCTCGGAACAATCGATTCCGAAGACATCGTCATCGTAATTCGTGCTCTTGGCATCCATGTTAAACCGATTATCATTTCAAAACTGACTAGACGATTCGATCCACAAAACACGGGTACGCAGAATAGCAAATCTTCCAATTATACTGCGATTTTTTCAGGGACTCTCGACTTTAGAGCCTTTCTTTGCATAATGGAGATGGTCATTTTTAAGCAATTTACAAATGATGAAATCGCAAAGGCATTCGAGATGTATTGTCAGCGTGATTGGGAAGTTATTCATTTTGATGATTTTAAAAGAGCAGCCAACCAATTACATGAAAATATTTGTGAAGAAGATCTACAAGTTTGAATTTCTTCATATGTCATTCCATTTTTGCAGACTCTTTTTAATGCTGCTGATTTAAACAACGATGGTGTGATTGATCTTTGCGAATTTTCATGTATTTTGAAGAGGAATCCTTTCTCCCACAATCCAGACATGAAATTACAATTATAGAACTATAAACACTACTAACAAAATCAAGTAACATTGTTAAAATAGTTCCAATATTACCCTTAATTTGTGATCATATTTGAGTAATTTTCGAACTATCATAGTATAAAATAAAGACACTCTAACAAAGATTGGCATCATGCTACCTTTTAAATATATGCAAAATGAATAATATTTCGATTTGATTAGAAAATCGGGGAAATATTTGGTAGGGTCGTCAGATTAACTTTTTATAAACCATTTGCCGTTAGCAATGAGTGATAAAGAGATTTAGTTTTTGTTTTGTATAATATTTAAATCCTAGTCGAGGTAGCTAAAATGTGAATTTTCTTATGAAAGCTGTAAATACGATTCAAGTTGCTGATATATACAATGAGTTATTTACTTGCATAATCAAGTCTCCAACTTTCATTATCGTCCAAATGATACAAATAGCAAAAAAGCCTTGGTATTCCACATTTTTATTGTGCTGTTATTCTCTGCGTTTTAGGTTGATATCACATAGAAACGTATTGGAGGGCAAAGATGTAAATGGTTTTTCAAGAGTGTCTTGGTATTATTATTTGTTTTTTTCTTCAATTAAAATACGTTGAAAATAATTTTGTTCAAAATTTGGGTCTAAATAGCTCTAATTTATTATTTCCAAAAAATCGATGATTAAATCAGCTGATTTTCTGAAGTTCGTCACCTATGAACATTGATGTGCGTGAAGGATTCCCCAAATTTTCTTAGACTTTTTTTAGTTATTTTGATTTAATTCATTTTGGTAAGAAATTGTTTTTACGTTTACGCGTTCGCTTGAACAGTTTTCATTTGTTTCAGTTGAAGAATGTTGAATAGCTAGTTGTACTCTCCTCTTTCTCGATTTCTCATATTTGACCTCTAAAATCTAAACGACACTTCGGTAACATGGCTGGCAATGCAATGGATAAAAATCTATTGTGAGGTCACATATCGTTTAGATATGTGACTTTCGGGAACTGAAAACTGAAGTAAAGGACTTGGTGACTTTTAATTATAAAGATGCAATAGCCACAATTAATGGGACACTAAACACGGCCATTTCATTTTGTACAAGTGGATCTCTTTTATCTCATAGCAATTATTTTCGACTAAAATATTATTTTTTTATTTGAAAGGTTTTCAGGAACTCTGTTTGTTTGATTATTCGAAACCTGTTTACCATTACTTTGCAATAGTTTAAATTTTTCGTGGTCTGGAAATGTTTAAAATGAAGGGTGATTTGTTATAAATTCGTATTGCTAGTAATAATTTTCACATGCCAAAATTACTTTATTTTCTAGAAGACCACTTTCTAATCATAGGTTTCGTTGTCTACTGACAGTTCGAAGACGTCCGACTTGGACCCATTGGAAAATGACTGGCGAGTCCCAAATCAACCTCTAATTTCCTAGTAAACTCTTTGGTCACATCCAATTTTATAACCAAATCATTTTCTCTAGAAGAAATGTTTTTATAGATCGAAATAATGCCTGGTATAATCCTACATCAGATGCAACATAGAAAACATCGAATTTCTGCACCTTTATTTTTCGTCCTCCCACAGGAAATTTTATTTGATTTGATTATAATTTGAGAAATCGAGATATCGAACAACTAAATAAAAACAGCACCATCTTGAAATGTCGGTTTTTTAATTAAGAGAACCTCCTTTAACAAAGTTCTAGATGTGCAGTGACTAGTTTGATGGTGAAATTAAGTGATTCCGGTTACAACGCTCCGGCGAATCGTAGTTTGAATAAAGTGTTATTATTCAGTCAAGGCTATTAAAAACAGACGGTGCTTTCAGACTAGTGTTTTGACTTAAGTAATCTATTCAAATATATATGCAAAGCCCAAAGGTATACTCGTCCGCCGCCATTTAAAATTATTTTCTATACAGCTATCTTCAATGAGCGCCTGGGATTCGGCGACCCAACCAGGCTAGGAAGGAAGGTTTAATTAACTTGTAGCAGTATGAAGGACTCCCCTTTTTCACTTTACCCTATATTGCTATAATCATTAACTTTTTGTCTGGGTAGTCAATAATGTGACGGTGAAAATATGTTATTACTAGTCACGAACATGGGAGATCAGTTGATAAATCTAGTGACCGAAGCAAGAGATCCATTCTCGGAATTCTGATGACCTCGGTAGTATCCCTTACGAGAAAGAGAAAGCGTAGTACACAATCTATTGATAATTTTAATGGTTAGGTCGTTTAGATAATCTAATTTTTATTAATTTGCAAGATTCTGTAATTTATTAGTTGTAGTAGTAATAACACTGACTACAATTCGAATGCTGGCGAGTCCTGTTTGCTTAAAAATCTTGTCAAATACAACAACTGTGTAACGAAGAAACTGGCCATGCAATCACTATTCTAACTTGTACTACTAAACAGGTGCTCCGAATTTGGGGGATGCTTAAACTAAATGATGAGAAAATGTTTTCGTAAAAATGGAATTGTGCAGGTTCTTAAGTATTTTCCCTTTGTCGATATTAACACCATTTTTCTCTCATTTTATATTAAAAACAACGTTTAATTATGAAATTGTTCATCTGAAATGAAAAATAACCTTGTAGAGGGTACACTTTGTCGGTGATAATTGGATATCATTATATGAAGGTATAAAATCTTTAAATTTGTCTTCCCTTTCCTCTCTCCTGCTATTTTTGTAGATATTTTTGAATTTTCAGTTGGAAATACATTACTTGGCTATGGTGATTCAGAAGGAGAACCCATTATTTTAAAAACTTTTGTGGAAAATGTCCTTGAAAACATATAAATCTGGGTAAATCTTGAAAACCAGCAAGAAATTTTCACGAAATAGATGGAACATGGAGAAGTTATGCCGCAGCAACACCAGGAAAGCTTTTAAAAACCAATGGGGGAGTTTACGAAGCTTTTGAACCTGAATCCTGGATAATCAGAGCATTCCATCCCAAAATAGTGCCCTGACAACCTTGTTTTACAGATCAGCGAATCTCACTCTTAATAACTGGCTTGATATATACAAGGATGTGTTCAGAAAAGACCTGGGTGACATCTCTGAAAGGAAGAGAGTTGGATTTCTTCTTCAGTGACTGGAGACCGCGGAACACAAGAAGCTGAAAAGCTCCATTCGTCCAAAAAGGAACTGGATTATCTCTAATTCGAGAAAGCAGTATCCATCCTTTGCGAACTGTTCAAGGAATTTAGGAAGTGCTTCAAATGTCTAACATTGACCAACAGATATAATGAGGATTGGATTGGTTAAGTTACTCAGATAAATGAAAATTCTGAACAGTCGGACTTCAAGTTTATTTCAAACGATCACTTTACGTACCTCCTGTTCCTTTGTGGTCTTCAGGACTTTTGTTATGCGATGTTCAATTTTCGTTATTTTATTAGTATAAAGATTAGAATATAAATTAATTTCTTTCACACAAAAACAGTACCCAGGGTCAGAAAACTAGTGTAGTAATATGGCGCAGCTGGTTAGGCAATATGAGAGTACGGGGAGGATCCGAAAGAGGTTTCACTGTCACCATAAATTAGTCGGATGGCCTTTGTGTTTTTGCGTGTGTGAGGAGGGAAAATCACGACGCGCAACTGGAAAATGGGATATATTACCCACTCCACCACCCCTCCTCTCATTTTGCCCTCCTTACGTCCACCGATTCTTCTGTTGCAACTGTTGGTTATGCAGGTGTGCGTGTGTTGATATTGCGTGGAAACCTCTGGAGTGTTTCTCAGGATTCCCGAGTGGATATCGTGATTTATATAAGGGATGACATCCTCATGATTTTTTTATACAACGTTAACTAAGAGATTGATATCACTGCGAAATTTCAGTGAATTTAAAACGATTTATGTCAAAAAGAGGAAAAAATTGCCAGAAAATTTTTTTATTATTCATTGGCATTTAAAATTATTTTATAAGTTTTCTGGTGATGAATATAATGTTCAAAGAGTGTTTATATAGCTCAATTATACAAAATTCCTTTAATATGCAAATGTAACATTTTGCTTGAGACTAAAAAAGAATTATATCGCCGATTTCCCATTAGGATAAAATCTTCGTTGGATAAAATCAGAGCAGTACGGTTTTCATTTTGGGAAACTTTCACCTACATTCCAAATGAACTTTGAAATGTCAATAGAAGATAATTGTGTCTGATTTACATCACGAAGTTAAAATATCGAATTGAATATTACTGAATTCAAACTGAAAATCATGTTTAAATTTTAAAATCAAATTGAGAAATTAAATAAGGCAAAATTAAACACCCAACAGCAGGATGAATGGTAAACTCGAAAGTGCACTTTCTAATTTCAAAGGTTCCATTTGAAAGGTTGAAATTCGTATGAAACCATAGTGATTTTGAACAAAAAGTCGATGAATTAATATTTTAAAATAATTTAATTAAGTCTAATTTTGAGAGATTCGGGATTTAGAGGAAATCTCCTAAGAATAGGCTTCCAAAAGATATACCTTCGAATTTTGCTTGGAAGGAGAGAAAATTGAAATAATAGCTAATATTCACTAAATATAACGAAATATTTGGCACTCACACTCTTGTTAAATTAATTTCGCTTTTATAGTAAGCATAATTGTTTTAAATATTAATAAATATGTTCTCCATCAAATCATCCGTATGATAAATACGGTTAATATCCATTTTTATAATATCACATAGAAAAGGTAAATAAGCCAACTTTTAAAATATTTAGTAAATTTATTTTAAGACCTAGCCTTTGAAGCATTATAAATGTCTCTAAATAATTTATTTTCTTAAATAATTTTATATTTCTTGATTACGCAATATTTGAATAAGAATAAATAGTTTTCAAAGTTTTTGGAGCAATTTTTGATAGTGTAGAGGGAGAGAGAGAAAGAAATTGGTGTATTTTGTCTGTCAAAATATTTTTGCTCAATTTTCCAACTAAAAACAGTGGTGTGGAGTAGAAAATTTTAACGCAAAAATGGTACCGAGAAAAATATTTTCTTTCGCAAATATATTTTACTCGGCTTGAGCTACTTAACTATTTCAAATAAATTCATTAAAATATTTTGTAGGACATTTAAGATCTCTTTCTCATTTTAATAATATTTCGGAAATATAAGCACAATATTTTTGTTATTTTAAATTCTTTGAGGATGCAAAAGTTATGGCATTTATAAAATCAAATGGCATAGAGTATTTGCGATTTCTCGGAAAGGGACTTCCTGCAAAGATGTTCTCATATTTTAATGTTCTAGAATGTGTTACTTTAGTGATATGTTACAAAGAGCGAAAGTAAGCTGGTCGCGTGAAAAATGATGACAGATATTACTGAAGTACTCGTTAGTATCGTTGCAAAGATTTCATAAAACTCAAGGCCACAGATTTTACTATATAGTCCCGAGAGGTTTAAGATCTACGGGTGAGGGCTTGTGCATATTTTGAAGTTCTAGTACTTAATCCCCCAAAAAGCGATTATTATTCCATTCTTCCATATATTATATTATTATGAGCCACAGCAGGGCAAGATAAATTCAAAATTTTTTTTGGGAGAGCAACTGAAAGTGGTTAACGGTAAGTTTAAAAAGTGATAAAAGAGAAGAGATCAAAAGGGTACAGCGAGTGAGGTCAGTGCATCAGAGATTCATTATTCATTTCATTTTGGATTCAGGTTGCAGAATATTTACTTAACGTGCAATTTACGTTCCAGAATTTAAAATTACGATTAGATTCGGGATTACTGAGCAATTCCTTGCCACGATATTTTGCGCTTATTTACCGGTTGCTTAATATGATGAATGATCTTGCCACTTTAATTTATTTGTCCAAATATAAAGAACTCAGGATAATCTTACATAATCGTAATAACAGCAATAATAAAGCAGAATAATCTACCACGGTGTTTAGCAGCTTACACGAACTCGTCATGGCGGAGCTGGGATAAACTAATATAATATGTTAATTATTATTTCATTAATGACTGACCACAATTTGATTAGAGTACGGAAGCGATTGATAAATATATGCTTAAACAGGACAGTCAAGTTATATCAATTTTAGAAGAAACTAATAGAAGAAAACAAGTGTAAAATATCAATAAGGAATCTCAGTATTTTGGTTTCAGTTCTGCAGTTTCAAGGACCCCCCAAGTACTTTCCCATTCAGTACTCCTATAGTCCATCTAATTCATTTGTAATCAGTGACCCCAAATAGATGTGTTTGTGGAAACCCCACTTAGCTATATCTACACAATTGTACACTTTACGGAAATTATATTATATAGTAAAGATAACAAATTAGCTACTAAAAAATTTACTTATCTCTGATTCTCTGTTTTCTATACTATTAAAACATAATAATCTTTGCTGCTCAATATTTGACTGTCATGTCTACTTAGGCCTTTTACTTTGAGTAATGTAGAAAACCTTTTCTGATAATAATTGAGAAACGGGTGATTGGTTCTCAGATGACGCCTGATAAGATTTCATAGTCCAATTTAATAATGATACAATTTAATTGATTGGTCGATTTAATCAGTCATCGTAACATGGAACCTAATTTTTTATATTAACAGAGAGTATATGGTTGGAATTTCCGAAAAATTTGTAAATGCAAATGATAAGGCAAGACGAATGGACGTAAAGCTATAAACGTAAAGATAACTAGTGAAACAGTTCGCTAATTTATGCTGTGAGGCCTTGATTGAAAAGCAGAATGCAATTTTCTCAGTTGTTACTAAAAAATTGCAACGATCTTAAATTCTGCTTTTGAAAAAGGCTACTGAGATAAGAGAGTGGTCGAAATTTTACCCATTAATATGATACCTCTGACCTTTGAATTCCATGGGTTGAATTACATCCCAGAGATTTCTAAAGAGGAGTGAAAGAAAAGGCAAAATAGTACTCAGGAAAGCTAACGGTATATTTAAGTAAGTGTCATAGATGACAAAAAAATGCCGACGGATTTTCTTTAGTTTGACCTGAGAATAATGAATGAAATGCAAAATAGGTCACATAACATTAAGACCAAAACTAAAGAAAATAAATATATAATTGAATATCGTGATGAAAAATTGATATAATCCAACCCAAACCCATTGTTAAAAATTGCAGCCTTTAACATAAATTAATTATTAATTCAATATCTAAAATGGTGAAACCTCAAACTTCTACTATTAAAAATAGTAAATCTTGTCAACTTAACTAAAACAGAATTTCTCTGTCCTATTTTCACATGTGGATAAGAAAAAGTGAATGAGACTTAATTTTCAGGGTTTGTTAGTATGGGGATGACATTGCTCTCTACGAGATCAGAATTTGAAAAGGCGTTTTGTTTATTTACCAAATAGTATTTTAAGTTATATATTTAGGGATTTGAAGTGTCTGAACACATTCGGCCATATGGGACCTGTCACTTAACAGACAATGGGGATTTTCCAAAACAAAGAAAGGGCTTACATATGATTTTTTTGAAAAACGGAGGATGTTGTTCCGCGATGTAAATATTTGCAAATGCAGCGATTTTCATTCCGGAATCCTTAGGACTTGATGGAATGGTTGCGGTTTAACCTATCAAAATTTCAGCCTGCCTTCTGAGCAGATTAATTGTCTATTTTAGAATAGACAACCAGTTATGGAGAAAGATAATAAAAAATCTTTTAGAAAAATTCGAAAATGATAAGAAAATATCGAAACATTAAATGGTAGGAAATGGTGAAAAATCTACCATAGGCCTAAGTTACTTTTCTTAAGCTCCCCTCTAAAACAAATCCCAAAACATTGAAGTGCAATGTTGTTTCAAATGGGATTATTTTGCAGTGAAAATAACTAGTTAAACTACAGAACTATCACTTCCTAATCAAAAGTTATTATGTTTAATATAAATCCATTTCTTGATTCTGCTGAGTTCAATTGTTCCATACCGGCAATGATAAACTAGCAATATTCAATAAGGATGAGAGTGCAGTATCTTGAAATTACTGATTGGTAAGGCAGAATAAGAGAGCAGATTAAGTAGTGCATTTTTAATTTGGTAAAAATTTAAAATATTGCAGCGATATAATAGCTCACTATTTCAGCTTAACTGAGTAGCAATCCATTCCAGAATATGTCATTTAACAGCGTTCAGATTTGAAATTCATATATTGAACTCTATGCGATGATTAAACACCAATTTAATCTCGTAAATGATTAAATTTAAGGGAAGAAAATCCTTCTTACCTAAATCTATATAAATCTATCGTCACTCTGCGTTTGGGTACATTTATATCCCGGAAATTTTATAAAATCTTGCAGTTTCCACCATAAATAAGCACAAATATTGTCTTTTAGTAGCTGAATCGAATCCTGATTTACCTATTTTAACGCATAGAACAGAAAACCGGAGTTTATATTTTTTCAAACATTTGTCCATGATTAAGCAACATTTTTACCTTTTCCCTCATCCAAGTCGAAGGACGTTTCATTTATTACCAAGTTTTTATCAAGGAATTAGATTTGTTTGCACAAATTCTACCAGCTAGGACCTTTCGCTTAACAGAATGTTAGCTTAAATCTCTATCATGTAAACCCTTCTTTCTCTACCCAGGGGGAAATGTATATGTAGTTCTACAGATGGCAAAGAAGAAACAACAGAGAGGGTCCCCTGATTTCTCTGAGGTAATATAAGAGATTTGTGATTTATACCTTGGTGTGATTTATTACTAACCAGATCCATTACGACTTGCCTATCGGCTTGGAGGCACGCTTAGCAGTTGTGGAAGTATTAGGTAGTGTAAGCGAATGTACATTCACACGAACGCATACGCGTATGTATGTAGGCATGTATGGACAGGAATCGCTCTCTAGTTTTTTTTTCTCTCTCTCTCGCTTTACTTATCTCAATGTGAAATGTAAAGTGATTAATTGAGCCATTTATCAAGATGGAAAATTTTAATCAATTTAGTCCCAGAGACAGCGGGATAGAGAGATAAGAAATTCCTCGAATGTTTACGTGGACTTTAAGACTTGTTCATTCAAATAAAAATGATAAGAGTTGATTTATTAAATGAAAATAATTATTAGATTTACCCATTTTAAATTTAGTTTTCATTTGTTTTATTTTTTTGTCAATTTATCATTCTTATTTTGAGGAATAGAACAAAGATGAATTTTAATTTTATTTAAAAAATAAATCATACCTTACTTAGGATTTAAAAATCACCAAGTCAAACATTTGGCAACTGCTAACTGAGATGTCTGAAGCGTAAGATCCATCGCAGAACAGTTAAGATAGGTCACTTTGAGCGGGATCGTAAAAATACAAATAAAGTAAAATCTAATCTAATCTCCTAAATAACTCAACTGGAGTTATATATAAATCTTTCATTTTATGACCGAATTTCTGAATTTCATATGCACTTCCTAATGTGTAAAAAATATATTAAAATATATGCATCTACTAAATCGTATCCTTGACTTATTATCCAAACGGACTAACTAAACACATTCTTACGATAGATATGGATATCTTTGATCACTAACTTGATTGGGAACCCTGATTTTAAAAACAACATTCATTATATTCTCCATCCATAAGAGATTTTAATTTCTTTATATTTCACTCTGTAATTAAAATAATATTGGTAATACCGAACCGAATGTGTTGAATTTTCCCTACCGTTACCTATCTATGCATCATCCTGTGAAAGTGAATACTTCATTTGTTTCTTCATGTCAAGGGTAAGGCTTCGAATCCTAAATTTCAATTAACTTATAGTCACGTTGAATAGAGAAAACGAAGACTCCCAGTCTCTAATTCTCCCATTTCTATGATTTGCTTCCCTATATGCTTAGATCTCCGCCCTAAATGGACTGTTACTTCATATTTTAATCGATTTTGCTTAGTTCGAGTAAGATAAGGAGGTGAATAGCTTCTAGCTAACTGCCAGAAATTGCTCCATAAGGATTATAGAATACATCACTCTGGCAAATTTTAGTTCTGAAACCCTGTCTTTAATTATATTAATCTAATTACTGTTTATCCATGAAAAAGATTTTCGCAATCCACGGTTCAAATACCCAAACAAGAGCGAATATAGGCAAATTCACTTGGTAAAACATTTATTTATGAATTAAGCCTCAAATAAAGTTATAAAAAGTGGTAAGTGATAAAGTTGATAGGAGAGTAGATGACGGGAAAGGAGGTACGGGAAGCGACCGGTTGAGAACGGCAGACACCTCACGAAATGCATTTCAAGTATTAATAATGCCAATATTGTTTAACAGGAGTAGGTATAGCATGAGAGGGAAGGCGAGCTGAGTCAAAGCAGAAGAGATCTTGACAAAATTTTTGTGGACAAATTAAAAGTATTGCATCACTGACGGTGTTGTCTGTCTCTTTTCTGTTTGCCATAAAGACGGAGGCTTGTGTTTGAGTTACTTTATACAGTTTGTGAATACCCTGTATGCAAGTGCATGAGTTCGTTTGTATGTGTATGCGCGATAAATGAATAGATCATCCATATAGTAAATGATTTCTCACCGGAAGAATGAAATCTAGAATTAGAGAGCGGGATCAATCGGCTATTTTCTGTAAATACCCTGGACCGATTTTACCAAACTGTGGTGAGAAAGAACAAAGGGGAGGGGACAGGAAAACACTCACTTTCTAAGTTTGATTCTCGTAAATAAGAAGGATCTGTACAGGGGGAGAAGAAAGAGGATTATTGTAAGTACGGGGGAAGGGGTTAAAAGGGAACAGAAGTCTTAACTACGTTTGAAAATCGCGGTACGCAGGAGGCATATACATCATTCCGCCACCATTTATTCCATTGCTCATATGCCCGGTATTGTAGGGATCGTAAGCACTATGAGGAGGTGCAGGTGGGGCTTGAGAAACTGGATGACTATGATGATGATGTCCATTAGGTTTGAGAAGAGGGTAGCCAGAACCATCAGGGGGTAGTACCTGGACCATGGTGTTGGCTAGCAACATTGATCCAGGAGTACCCGCTGATGTCCCACTAAGGGAATGAGACCCTGTAGATGAAGAGTAGGCAATGTGATTGCCATTGTTATTCATAGTGTGGTTATTATTTTTCACTGGGGGCGCAGTAACTGCCGACGACGGGGGACCCTGGGGAGATGGATGCGTCATATGGTGATCTATCAAACCTATGGTATTGGTCTTCCCAGATAGGTCAGCACCATTTAGACCACCACGATACATCCCTACGGAGGTATTGCTGCTTCCCATCTGTCGCATTACTGGCAAAGTGGCTCTTGTATGACCCCCATTCATTTGGGAACAGCGTCGACCTTTACGATTGATCAAACAGTAGCTAATTATAAAGATACATACAAAGAAGATAATCACTGGAGCTGCAATATAAAGAGCCAAACGTCGAGGATAACTGTTCTCTTCCAAAGTTTCAGCTGATGGCTCTGTTTGGGCATCTGAAATAGGAAAGCAAAAAATTAATTGGACAATTGATTAAGTGACTGTGAACATTGTTTGCCTTATATTTATAGAACGAATTAGGGGGAGAAGTATTTCGTTACCTGAAACTTCAAAATTAGTCCGCTGCTGCTCTGCTGTAGCGTTTTGAAGTGAATGACAAATCAACAGAATGCCCAGAGACTAAGCTCATTTTCAAAACAAGTTTGGTAGTCAAAATTACAAACACAGGCCAATTAAATTTACAATGAAGAAGCGTATAGTATGTGAATGTGACTCATATGCATGCCGAATGCTTTCGATCGTTATCTATTAAATAACGACAGCGACAAACCGCATAGATTATGATTTAATACGGAGAGAAATCTTTATATATTACTTAAAAAGTCGATTGAACGTTTTTCTTAAAGAAAAATTTAATATTGATTAAATTCAAAGGTTATACGGAAATTGAAAATTAAATCCAAGAAATAACTTTACGTATACTCATATTTTACTTTTAGGGAATCGACTAAGATTTGATGAAGAAAAAAACAGGGGAGGAAAAACTATATTGAGAGAAAGGGAAGATAAAGTGGGTTGCCCCCTTTAAAATGACAGGATTAAAAAGGGAAGGGTTCTAATTACTGCACTGCTTTAAAACAATTTTGAAGGGAAAATAGGCAAAAATCACACTGGAAATACGAACCAACCCTAATTTTTCTGGGGAAAAATTGGGAAAGAAGTATACAGCATTACCCTTTCTGGGGATAACTAAACATAAAAGGAAACCATTTACCTTATGGAGGTAAAAGATAGGTTATGTATCCACCAATCCGTCGGAAGCCATACGGCTATAATTCAAAGTAATTACCCATACACCAGTGTCTATATGCCCCAGATGTGCTACTAAAAAGAAACCAATATACTAGAACCAGAGTGTTAACAGATCACTGATTGTATCGTTTCAGCCCCTTTTCAAAATAACTCATCCTATCAAAATGCTAATTCAAACAAATTGATTCTAACTTAAACCAAGAATTATCTGGTTATAATAGAAGTTCTGTCCAATCTCTGAGCTATGTGTTTAGGGTACGATTATTTCAGTTTAGCTTGTTAGTGTTGCATGCTTATCTATGATAATTAATAAAATAATATTTCTTCTTTCAGGTTATGTGATAATTATCGTAATTAATAGCTATTTCTAGCTCTTATGTACACTCCAAATAAAGACCACATCAGATATATCGTGCCGTTTGAATTTCATCAAGGAAATACGACAAGCTCAATAGCAAAAACACTCAAAGACACTTATGGAAATGATATTGTGGATGAAAAGACCTGCAGAAGGTGGTTTTCTGCAGGTGGTTTCAAAAAGGATGACCCCAGCCTGAAAGACGAATCGAGAGCAGGATGCTCAAAAAATTGCTCAGTTTTGAGCAATTGCAAGTTGCCATTGATGAAAATCCAACCTGCACTACTGGAGAACTAAGCAAAATCTTTTACGTAAGCCGCCATATGACCATATGGAGGGAAACTAAAATGAAATGAGACTTCTCTGGGAAGGTCTCAAAGGCTGGCAAATGGGCCTTTCCCCCTCCCCGCCCCCCCCCTCACACGATTTGTCAGAAATCAACAAGCAACAGCGTGTGACCTGTTGTGTTTCACTGCGTTCTCGTGAACTTCAGGCACCTTTTTAGACCGAATCATAACTGACAGAGACGAGAAGTGGTAGATCCTTTATAGCAATCTTAAGCGCAAAAGACAGTGGCTAAGTCAAGACAGTGGTCCAAAGCCAATTCCACAACCGGGACAATTCGGGAATGTACCCGAAACAAATTCTTTTGTGTGTATGGTGGGATTTGAAGGGAATTATTTATTATGAACTAATGAGTGACAATCAAACAATAACATGTGAAATTTACTGTCAGCAGCTAACTCGTTTAAAAGCTGTTTTGGGGGGAAAAACGGCCTTATTTGATCGATCGAAAAGGGGGGATTCTGCATCATGACAATGCCAGACCCCACACTTCAAGAGCAACTAAAAATCTCGTTGAAGAATTTGCACCATGCACCCACCATATTCTCCCGATCTTACGCCTACCGATTTTCATCTTTTCAGGATGGGACAAAGGTTTACTTCAAGAGAAGAGGTCGAAATGAAACTACTTTCTTTTTTTTGAGTCCAAACTGACTCAATTCTATGAAGATGTAATGAGAAAGCTTATGGCAAGATGGGAAGATGTAATTAATAAAAATGGTGACTATNNNGAACACTAAATAAATGTATTTTTGACAAAATTTTCACTTTAATTCAAATTAAAAAATGGACAGAACTTCTGTTAAAATCTGATACAAAGCTCATAATAAGACCGATACTTTTTATATATACCGTAAAGGCCCTCTGTATTCTCTATCATCTATAAAAGAGAGGAAACTAAAACTTACCTAAAAAATTATAACTTTAATCAACGGTTAAGTTAGATGAAGTTCATTAAACAACTTGACCATAGTATGAAGATTTTCCTCTCATTTAAAATGAAACAAATTACAGTTAGGAAATTAATATGATTTAGAGTTTTAAGAAAAAGAGTTAGTGGCACAAATTGACAGGACTATTCTTTATCAAGGTAACAAATGGTATGTTTAGAGTGTGTGCCAGAAACAAGAGACCGGCCGCCTAAAAAGACCTGTTTCTATGATTACCACAAATTTGACTTGGCATGCCACGATGATTAGGCAGTAAGAGTTATTCTTACCAGAAACAACAACTCGAACGAGTTTTCGGTCATCCCATCCAGATTCCGTGATGACTGAGCAGATATACATGCCAGCATCTCGACCTGTGACACGCTGGATAACTAACTGACTCTCTGGTGACCCGGGGTCACTCACAGCAAAGGGGGCACTGACTGCTGGTGCACTGGAAGTCAACTTATTGCTTGCTTCGCTTGTGGGCATCAATGGAAAGACAATAAAGGCGATATTGGAGAGTCGAATAATTTCCTTTCCATCGCCCTCATATGCTGAAACAGCCTTTGTTGGGTCGATTATCTTACCCCACTACAAGGAAAAGGAAGGAAAAGGAATAAAAATCACTTTGGAATATCATATATTTAGGGTTAGTAGCAGTTTGTAGGGATAAGAGGTTAAGGTTGAAACCTCGTCATATTAGCGCGCTGACCCTACTAATCACAGCAACATTTGGTTAAGGGCTTCCTATTTGCTCCATTTTAATCCCCTAAAATTAAAGCTCTCGAAAAGCATGCCGGAGAGAAACTAGACAGGGACGATATACTTATTGCAAAAGTGAAATGATATTAATCATTGAAAATGAAAAAAACTTGCACACTAAAAGAGCATTTGTTATTGAAACTATGCAGACCCACAATTCTCTCTGCCGCTTTAATCACACTTTTGACGATGACAGTACGTCTATTTTTCTAAAGCGTGGACGATCATCGATGTTTTGGATTAGCATCATGCCATATTTCTCTCGCGTAAAACCAATAGATATTATTAGAAATGTATGAAAACTAGAGGCTTAGATTTAAGTGATGATTTATTGATTTTTTATAATTTAACAAAATTGATATTTTCGCAGAATTAAAATCAGTAAACCAAGTTAGTTACCTAAGAGAAAATTCGTTGCTTCGTTCGCATTTAAGTTAGAATAGATAGCATCTAAGTGAATGGTGAGCTTAATTTTAAAATTAATTTTCCTGCAGAAGCAAATCGAGCTAGTTCATGGGAAAAAAGATTGATTTATCTTAATAATAATTAAGATAAACATATACCGGTCTCAAATGAAACATTACGTAAATTTTATTATACTTAGCCAAGCTTACCCGAATGGTGACTGATCGATGTTGTTCGGCATTGACTTTGCAAGATTGAATAAGATTTTCACCAGATTTGACGTGTACGGTTATATCATGATCACCAATAATTATGGCTCCTTCTGAGCGAGCTAAATGTAGGGAAAAAATATGGTTATAATCATTCAGTCAAAATTCCTAATCTCTCTAACCTCCTCTATCTCTAAATCTTCGTCTGTCAACTCTGTTAATGCCTTGTGCCTCATAAGCAAATTTCACGTCAATTAATCATGACATTTTTTTGTATATTTCATGAAGCGTATAACGAACATGTCACGCATGGAAAAACATCTTCATTTTAACCTCCTTCGTTCACAAAAAGCAATGATTCAGCCTCAAGCTCAAATCAATCAACTTGCGAAGCCTATTAGCCAAATATTGCCGGGTTAATATTATCGAAGAAGTTAGCGAAAGATTTCATACAAATAGGGGAAATTTGCAATTAATTAAAATTGGGAATAAATCAGACTACTATTAAAAATTGTTGGGAATGTATGCATGCGCGTGCTATTTTTTATTTATCTTTCGCTTTCCTTTTCCCAAAATATAACAACGAGGTTAGAAAGAGGATGGGGTGGGGGGCTGGTTGGCCAGCAACTAAAGTTTGGCGGATCCCGTAAATGGGAAATGTCTTCGGGTACAAAAAGTCCTTGGCAGTTTAGCACCACCTCAGAACCAAATCAAGGGAAAAGGAAGGAATGGAAGAAAAGAAATTAACGAAGGAAAAGAAGTAAGTCAGACTTCACCGAGTTAGCCGACGGTCAGACTTCAATTTACCGACAGTATGTTACATCCATTCCCTTTCTCATCAAATTAGGCCCCAGTATTTAACATTTATGGCCATTTTTGTCTATAGGAGGGAGGGGAAATAAGGCTCTTCCAACTCCCAAAACATGGTTCCTTTTTAACTCTTTTTTCATCAGATGGCATTTTAATGTACACACATATAAACCTTATCTCTGCCTGTGTACCGATGTCCACAGAAACAAATGCAGTATGTTTTAATCTAGTAAACAAACTTTGGGTAGTATGGAGAAATGAAAAGGAGAGGGAGAGCAAGAAAGGCAAAAGCAGCGAGAATGAACAACTTTTGGTTCCATCTCGTGCTTCCTAACTACCTCATACTTCTTTAACTTTAGCTGTTCCTCCTTAACGCCACCCAAGTCTATGCACGTGGGTAGTGGAAGGACTTTTTATACAATCCTCTTTTGTATTCAAGAATGTTAATTCTAATACGAAATACTACAGACAAATACGATCCTACTATTAGGATAAATGTGCTCTCCAAATCCTATCTGGGTCTTGATATTTGCAAATTGGGCCAGCTCAAACACATCTTTGTTATCATATCCTATTTATCATCGATCGCAAGAGTACATGGGAAAGTGGTGCTTCAATCGACCCAGTTTAAATGCGCATTATTACCCAAATTTAGCCCAAATTGGAATTAGGGGATTGTTGAAAAAACACTCTGTTTATCCGACGTCAAGTTATGGGGGAATTTTCAACATTATTTCCTGAGTAAATAGGGGAATGGGCGCACACATTGATACAGTAGGCGCATTAGTAGTAGTATGCAGCCTTCAGTTCAGAAAAGCCCAGAAAATAGGCGTTTTCTTTTCCTTGTTTTGGGAAATCAGTTAAAAATTGTACTTTTTTCTAATACTGCAGAGGAAGGAGCGCACAGAAACAGATACGAAACAAAAGGAAGGTGGAAGGGGTGTATTCTTTTCTCCTTCTTCCCGTCCGTCACCTCCCCAAATACACCTACTACAACTACTACCTCGCCTCTACCCCGCTCCCGCTCACTTTTGAATGGACCCTCAGTGTCTGAATAATAACATTGTGTTGGCATTTTTCGTTCACCTTCGCCTATTCTCTCTCCACTCAAGCATAACATCACGACAATGAGAACGCGAGAGTGAAAGTATTAGTTGTTTAAATAACTGGCTCTTTTAATTATTACATTTTTGTATATTTTGTCAAGAAATTTCCCAAAATAAATAAATGATAAAAAATAAAATTTATACGCTATTATTTGAGTCCATTCTCCTTTTTCTCAATAATCTATTTTTGTAAACAAGCGTTTTAATTGGCAATGAAAAGTAGAACCTAAAAGTGTTAACTTTAAACAAAAGATATAAATAATAAATGCAATTAAGATTTTATAATATGCTATAGTAATACAACATGATTACGTTTTATTTTAAAATTATTGAATTACAGTAAATTACATTTTGATTTTAATAATAAATCTAAGGCAGAACGGAGGAGCATTTTGCCCTTTTCCCTATAATATTCGTGCCAATGTGGAGGCAAAAAATTGAGAACTTTTCCTTTTCTTGAGTGAGAGACTGATTCATCTCCTTATCCTAAATTTCCTCTCCGGCAACTCGGTCCACCACCCGAGCAGAAGAGGAGGAAGAAATATTGAAAAGAGGAAAAGTTAATTTCACGTGTTGCCGAGGTCGTCGAAAATGTTACCGTCACCACTGACTTGAAGGGAGGATGATAACCTGTATACAGTTCCAGAAAGTGGGGTGTGATCAACACTTTGCTAATACTCTTTCCTGCTTCTTCCTCTTCCCCACCTCCAGCCTATCAGAGTGACTATCAAGGCAGTGTGAGAAAGAGAAACCTATTCCATTAAATTTGCCATTCGAGAAGGCGGTGAAAGTGGTCACAGTGACAGTAGTGAGAAAGTGCCGAACTTTTCACGGCAGATCTCTATTTCCTTTCTTTCTTCCCCCTTTTAAAGTTGCTCTAATAATCACCGAATTGAGCGAGTAGAATCTTTCATTTTAGACGTTATCTCTTTATCAAAAAGTGAAGTGGGAAAGATTTGCCTACCTTTTCTCTAAATCCAGATCCGACTTTCCTAAAAGAGTTTTTAAAATTCCTTTCTTTCATTAACTAGAGACACTAACAATTTGGAAGAAACATGGAAGAAACATGTACTAACTCTACGAAGAATCCACTAATAAGAGAACAAAATCAGCCCCTAATTTAATGGATTAGGATTTATTTTCTACTTGAAACGTCGGAAAACGATTAACTTTATAAATCTTTATTAAATTTATCAACATATTCGGGAGATAACGAATCATTAAAAGGGAAATTTTTGATGGAAAGTTCCTCGTTTATAATTATATTTCTTCTAATTTCATTTTCAAAAGAATTGTCACAAATATCTAACTTAAAGGAAAAATATTGTCTAACTAATTACAAGAATTAAGGAAATGGATGTCGCCCGGAGTTGAAAATTTCAGCAAATAGAGCTGAATAGAATCAGGTACGGAAAGAATTAACAACAAATCAATCTACGTAGGACTTTAAAAATCATGTATCCGTCATTGCGGTGGCCGTACAGTCAAAGAGACAGGTAAATTTACGTGTTAGAACTACAGCTTCTGTAAGGTTGGCGAAAAGATGCTACAGACTGGCAGTTAGTAATGAATAGAATGACGAATGACACAGACTAACAGGACAGTCATATGAGAAAAAGCCGTGCCAACAAAATAAAATTGGTACGCAAAGGGAAGGGGGAGGGGGAAGATATTGGTGACACAAATTAACCAAATCTGGAAACTGATATAGGTTTATTTGTCTGAATGGATGAATATATCATACAGAAGTGTGGTTGCTTTACAGCAATTTGTCCAGCGTATTAATTTGGATTTCTTTCCTGATAGACAAAAGGGGGCAGTGATTTCTTCTACATCTCTTCCTTCTCCTCCATCTCTCCAGGGGTGAGTCAGAAGCAGGGAAGGGAAGAGAAGTTTTTATAAACTAACCCTTCTGTCCTAATCCAAATCATCTCCTTCTCCTTTCTCTAGCCACGCACCTAATCTAGCGTAATAATTTCCTCCTTCACATAGCAAATGCCCATTTACGCGTTCCCTTTTTTATACCAATTTATTTAAATATCTTTAAGGGATTTCTGGGAGAAAAACATCGGGCATACAACATAACAGGCCGTCTATCGTTTCAGTGAAAAAACATGGTGAATAATCGCGATTCAGGGAATAAAATTGCTTTTTCCCAACTCCACTCGAAAAACGATCACATTTATTCCGATTTTTCAAAATTAACTTATACGATAAAATTAAGCACAGAATAAACAACCCTGTTATTTTATTTCATAAATTATTAATTCGATTTATGATCAGGAATCTCACACTCGGGCAAACAAGGATAGATAAACTTCAATTTGTATTTTAGATTAAGTACTTACGAATCACATGCAGTTGGAAAGTCCTCTCAATTTTGGGAATAACCGCGGTGCTTGAATCTGGAGAGGGGTTGGTCACAGTGCATCTATACTCCCCCATATTGTTAAGAGTGACCTTGCGAATAGTTAGTTGGGATTCGGAAAAACGGGCCACCTCAGTTCTGCTGGCTCCACTTCCTAGACCACCATGGCTGGGATCCTCAGGGATCCCGCCATTAACTTCCTCTATGTCTGGTCCACTGGGGCCTGCTCCAACAACCTGCACGACAGATCTCGTTTTGCTGCGTCGAGTTAATCGATTACCTCCAGACATCTGAGATGATGGCGACCCCTTACCCACACCCTGCTTATAGAACTCCCATGCGTAGTTCAGTTGATAGGTTCGTCCATCAGCAGTCACGCTACTGCAATCGAAGGTCACATCCTCACCCCAGTAGCGAGTTCTCACCAAATCAGAGTCTGAATAGCTTTTCAGGAAACATGGGCCTAGAAAAAAGTGTTATTTATCCGTTAAAACAAGTCGGAGCAGATGCTAGCTTTAATTAGTCTTGAAAGGGCTCTATCGATCTCTATGTGACTATGTCATAATTCTGGGTTTCCCTTAGTAGATTTTAGCAGGTTTCTTATCCGAAGTTAATGAAGTTAGAATGAGGGAGAAGAAAATAAGGAGGAAAGTGGGGATGACTCCCTTTTAAGGAAACGTGATGAGTTATTGGGGAGAGACGAGGGGATGCGATTTTGTAGGTGAGTCATCGTTGAGAGGAAGGCAGAGAGAAACCGGTTGACGAAAACAGGCGAGAACACAAACCAGACAAAAGAAACATGTGAAATATAGTTGCATGGCTCGCCCTCTCTCCACAGACACGATTGACAGTTTCCATTAATTAATCAATTTACAACAGAAAGCATTCATGTGGAGATCTCATATTCTCTGTCCATAGCCGGATGGATTGTATCTGGCCATGAATAATTAAGACCCATAAAATGACACTTAATTCTTTATGAAGCGTATTCTTATCTCTCATACTTGGATAACTCATCGGCACTAGTGCTCATCTGCGAAGTCAGACGTCTTGGATTCGGTATTCATTGGTGCATCTAGTGAATAGAGTGACAAACCACAATGGCTAGTAAAGAAGTAGCAGAGTTCTACCCGTCCAGTCAAGATGGATATTGAGTAGTACTCTCCGAAGCGGAATTTGTTTTTACTGGAGTAGTACAGAAGAAGGAAAGATCGACTCCTAAGCCCAGAACTAAACATAATTTGAAAGGTCGAATTTTCTTTAAACTCTACTATAGAAGATCGGCAACATATGGATGCATTTAAGGATGAAATACTGAGGGAAGAGAACTGTAATAACACAACCTAAAGTGGTTGTTTCGATTACCCTTCTTTCGGAATAATAGCTCGTTAACGAACCCCGCCCAACGGCAGTGCCCAGAATGGAAAATGAGTCAAACTTAAATGAAAACATGCCAGAAACTAGGTGAAATTGGCGAGCACGAAGAGGTCAGCCAAGAGAGACAGACACGGGACTTCTCCTTCGTCCTAAGTCTGTCTCGCTCTCCCTCTCTCTCAAAACACGGAGACAAGGTGAGTCATTCGCTCTCTCTCTCCTCGTGTTTACCGGGTTTTCTAAAAATTAGTCCGTCCGTCTTGCCCTGTGTTTTGTTTGCCTTTCACTCTGCCCTACCCTGCTTTTGAATGTTGTGTGTGTATGTATAGGCCATGCCCTTGTGTATGCATTTTGGTTTCCTCTCTCCCACCTCCCTGCCTTTTACTTTTCTCTCCATCTACTTCTTTCTATTCAGCCAGCCTGCCTAACAAAATCACTCACCCCGTACGGGCTTGTATAAAATTTAGCCCCCGACGAATAGTGCGTTCATGTCTACATTCAGAGAAAAGCGAGGTGGAGGTGAGGAAATGTATGTATGCATTCGTTCGCGTTCAGGTACAGAATGTAGAGAGAGAAAGCGAGAAAAAACTCTTGACAGTAGCACCGAAATGCAGCACAACGCACTCCCACATCTTGAAGCCAAGACAGCCATCTAATTTTGGGGGAATCAGTGCGATGTATAAAGGAAATGAAAGGAAAGCTAAAAGGAAGCAGAGCCTTCTTTCTTCCCAGTCAGCCCAGTCACTCATTTTTCGTTCAGATTTTTAAATAAAACAGTTATCTCCCCCTTCCATTAATTGTCTTCTCATTCAACAAGCTAGAATAGGTTATCAACCTCAAATAAGGGGCAACGGTGAACTACATTCATTTGAGCATTCAACGGGCTATATATTATTTCTTAAATATTGCTCACAAGGCTTCATGTATCTGGTCATGATTGCCTGATATGGGGGCAATTATTAGCATTACCACCTGAAAAATGACAACTGTTGGCAAGATGATAAAATAATCAAATAAAATTTTTTCCGTTTTTAGGGGAGGGGAGGTAGGGATGGTTAAAAAGCCCAACTAACCGGAATCTAGAGTGAAGACATTAACAAGAAAAAATCGAGATAAAAAACAGAGTTACTAGTCTGCCAATTCATCAGGAAGGGAAACTTTTTGTCACCCCTCAAGTATTCAATTGAAATTGTTCACAACTGGCTAATCGCAACAAGATGATTTTAATGGTATGTTGAAAGTTCATGTTTAGGGAGTAATGGATTTTCGTGGAGGTAAATTTTGAAATGAATGTCAATGTGGTTAAAAAATTCTGAAAACTTAATGGTTTCCTATCAGCTACTGATCACGATTGTTTAACCGGATACACAAAATTCAGAATGAAAATTCGGATTATATATGGATGTTCAAAAGCGAAATCGATTCTTATAGGACTTGGTTCCTTCATTTAAGCCAAGCTTCTTAAATAATCAAGAGTGACTGAGGTGATTTGACATGTCACTGTCATTTAAATTGAGATTTTCAGGGACCAGTTAAAGTAATATCCCTTTTTTGAATCCTTCAGGTGAAAAGTAAGTAGTTTTTGAGGTATATTTCAGACAAGAACAATTTAAGTAAGTGGACTAAATGGAACTATAACGAGATGTATTGAGATTATTCATTTTCTGAACGCTCTGTGCTGAAGGCCAAAACTAGGTGTTTAAAGGAGAAATCTTAAAAACCCTGAGTTTCAAATTCATCCCAAGCGAAATTAATTTAAACAAACTCAAAAAGCCTCTGAGAAAATTTAATGTAAAATTTCCGGCATGTTTGGTTTGCGATTCAGGCTTGTGGGACATCGCCTGAGATAACTGCTATTTGCCTAGTCCCAGGTAGTAACCGATAACATGGTCAAATATATCCCCACTAAATCGACGCGCAATCAGCAAAATAAAACCAACTTATCGTAAAGCGAATGCATATTGGGGCGGATGAATGAGAATCGGGCGCGAGACTCGAATGAATAACTGAATATTAAATTTTCAAATTAATCTTTCGCTTTTACTTTCCTATCGAGAGAGATAGGGAAACAAACAGGATTTTGAGGGAAGGAGAGAGAGAACATGCGAAGTAATAAGCAGGCTTGAAGCTAAGCTAGCATGAATGAGGCAGAGACGGCAAAATAGCATGGTATAGTCAAAAGGTAGGAGGAGAGAAGTGTGCCTTATAGCGGTACAGTTAATCAACTATACAGATGAAAGCTTAAATTAATAATTAGAACAGAGCATGAATTTGCCCATCTACTCATTCTATATTAACCCTTCTATTTCTGGTTTCATGCAGCAGAAGAAATATATCTTTTGAGGATGTGGATCGTTGCTAATCAGTAACTATAATTTTTTCGAATCTTTGGTGGCATGCCCGAGAGAGTTAAATCAATCTGTGAATTGAACTGAAAGTACTTTGGAATCACTATGTATTTTGCATCACATGTAGGAATGGTCCTTTCACTGTATTAGTGGAATTTAAAATATGAAAAATACTGCTAACTTTCCTACTCTAACCAACAACTAAAACGAGAGGGCGAAAAGCGGAGAACGAAATCTCGCATCTGACACACTCATACCTCAAGAACACAACTACTAAATAATGCAAAGTAAGCGAGAGAAAGAGAGAGCGGGAGAGAGGTGAGGAGAAATGACTAGAGGAGACAATGATTTTTTCGGGGAAAGGCAGAGAGAAACGACGATGAATAGATGGTATTAGTTATTTGAGTGGCTTATGTGTGAGCAGCAAAGCGTGATGAGAATAGCCTTTTTCGCTGAAAATGTTACTCTGTCTCTCTCGCGTTATTTGGACAAAAAGTAAAATTGTGGAAAAAGAAGATAGTGGGTGATAGGCAGAGAGTGCAGCTCAATGTATGGCGTACCTGCATTATTGACTTTGCCATCTCGAGTAAGAGCGCATTCTCTTCTGATGGTTGGTGAATTATAATCTAAAAGAAGAAAAAAGAAAAACAGATTAGTTCAAAAAAGAGCAGACCACGACGCAATGCTCAAACATTTCTCCACGACGGAAGCCTTAATTAAATGACTCACGAGTATACAACAGACCTCTAATTAGATTTATGCAAACCTCCATAAATGACAAAGTCTTTCTGTTTAAAAGGAAACATGCGACTGACTTACCGACAACCCGAATGGCCATTTCAGCCAGATTATTTCCAAAGCCATTTACTGCGCTACATTGATAACGTCCACTAACGTCGAAAGAATCGGCGTTGATGGTGAGATTCTTTGTCTCATCTAGGAAGTGGGAAGGGTAATCCGGTCGGGTCCATTTGTAGAAGGGTGTCTCAAAGGGACAGGAGAGAGTAATCTGGGAGTTTAATGGTACTAGATAGCCACGACGGTGAGTAATTCTTTGTTGTAATGTTGCAGCTACCGCGGGATCTGTTAAATATAGATGGAAGACATCAGAAATGACATGATAGTCTATCTTGCATTGCATAAACATTTAAGTCTTATTACTCGATGTTACCAGTTTACCCAAACTACTTGTGAAAGGGTTGACATATGGCTTTCAATCAGGGGTTCCGAAGTATACTTACTCGAGCATTTATTTACATTCTGTTTGTATTGAATTTATTATATTTTTCTGAGAAGTTGGTTTTTATATATTAATTATTTCATTTTAAGTATTTTAATGGTTCAAAATAGTCCACACTATCCCGTTAAAGTGAATACTAATGTAAATTATGAGGGTTTTTGTTTTCTGAGAACTAAAGTAAGCATTTGGTGTTGAACTCCTATATATGTATTCCGATATGCAATAAGTTGAACAGCAACTGTAAGGATACAAAATCATAACGTTCAGAATGACTTTCAGTTTTTAAAAACGCTTTAGTAGAGAAAATTTACATTCTAGGAAAATACACTGAAAGAACTAATTCGATCAACGCTATCAAAACATCAATGGTTAATTTTGACCGAAATTTACATTCCACGGTCCGTCAAACAGTCAGCAACTGCTTAACTGATTATTTAAATCTATACCAACTTTAAGTAATTAAGAAAGAATTGTATATTTATTTGTAAATAAATATTAATACCTTCCTAACCTAGTCACATCACTTAATTTTCAGGGTTGGAATTCCTGCAAGCGAGATAAACTATGAAAACATTCCCATTAACCTTGATAATGACATGCCAGTGAAGTCCATCATGAAGAAAAAAACGAACCAACCCGTTATTTTCTCATTTGTATATATTAATAAGTCATCGTCAATCACGCATGCTAATTACCATATAGCCTGTGCACTTCAAAATGTGGGGCACATTCATATTGAACTGCAGTGTCTTGACTTTTCAGTTTTCACTAGCTGTGCATGTAATGATTTACTCCAACACAAAAGAAGCAAGTTAGCAAGGAAAGGAAGGAGAGGAATAACGTAGTCAGCTGGACAAGCGGTCGTTTAGGGCTGGCGCATGCACACGCTTGTATTAACATACATAGAGAAATACATACATGGTCTAAAAAGACAAGAAGCAGCTTCGCTGAAGTTACACTTCTTTACCTCCTTTTTTCTGCTTATCGCAGCAGCAACTACGAGTGAAGGTCGATTCTAAGTAGAAGTAGCAATGCTTGTGTTTGTGATATGGTATTTCTTCAAAACAGGGTGTTTTAGGTAAGTTTGTGAAATTCAAGTAACGCACCACTTTGTTTGAATAGTGACTAAGTTTGCTATTGTTATAAACATTGACAAAATTTGTGAATTGGGGACAATCGAGGCCCCAGATGGCGGGCAAGTGACTAATTCAGGATCTTTTTTTAACCTCTGACTTCTTTTCAAGCCTTGGTCCGAAGTTGCCACGAGGTACGAGGTATTGGGGCATGTAAACAGATGTATGTACAGATGATGTTCTATTTTCAAATATTTCAGTGCAAGATTAGCATCAAGGGCGCTGTCTAGATTGTTAATGGGTCCGATAAATAATTTTTAAGCTCTATCTCCCATGTTAAAGAGCCACAGAATCAAATGGTAAGAATGAAGGATGAAGTGGATCTAATAATCCCCACTAAGTGGGATGATAGTCTATTCAGTTTGCAAATACTGCCGAGTTTTCTTAATAATGGCTGATATCTTTATTAAGAAGATTAGATACAAAATTCCACTTAGCAGGAAAAGTAATACTATCGAAAATATTGAAAATCAATAATTTAAAGATACAGAGACTTAAAAAATATGTCCTTTAGAATAAAGACATCGCACTCAAATTTTGGTTTAAGTATAATAAACCATGTATATATAGCTAGATTTGCTCACACTAGTTTCCTTTAATCGGCTATCTAAGTGTTGAAAAACAAGAACGAAATGATTTACTTAAATAGACAGCAGCCTTATTCCCAAGAATTGGACGGTTTGTCTAAAGAACGCCTTCATATGATGATTTATATATTGAAAATGACTGTGCCCATTTAATTCTGCCTCTTTAAGACAGAGAAATAAGTACCATTGACTGAAGACAAGAGATTTAATAGAAAATAGAGGGCTATTCTCAAGGATTGATTCTACCTCACTTGTTTCTTGTGCTTGCGTCAAAAGCCACAAATGTAGTAGACAATGCAAAATGAGAATGGTGAAATTGCCTCTTATTATTAGGGTCAGTTTATAACGGTTTTTGTTATTTTATCCAAGCAGCCATTCACAAGTGCGAAAATTATCTAGCAGCGGGATAAGAGGTGATATGGAAAATATTTTTAGTGAAATTAGAATTAAAATCTGACCTATTGATTAAAATGACTGAAAATCCAAAGCACGTTGATACCCTTTTTGTAGTATGAGCATAACCGGAAGTTGAACAAGTTGGAAGGATAAACATTGGGAAGGAAGTGAGAGGCAAAGGTAAACACAATTTGACAAAGTAGTCTACATTAATGCGTATGAGAGAACGTCTAAATCTAATCAATTTCCCTCTGAATGAAATTTTGGCAAAACTTATGAACGTGGATGAATAATATGACATCAGGATCACATGGTCACGAATCGTAAATTTCTGGCAATTCAATTTAGGTTGAATTAATCCCATTGAGGAAAGTGCCACATATTTTGACCTGATAAGAGTGCATATAGCTAGGAGATAATTCACATCAAGATATGAGAAACTCTCATTCTACCACTCTTTGTGTTGATCGGAATTAACCGGCTGGGTTAGCTATCCGCATCACTGGATGGGCACCGATGGGCAATGGACATCGGTGACCAATGACTTGAGTTAATTGTATAACCGACTAACTCATTAGATTTGAATAGAATTCAATTACTGTCATAACTCTCATAAATATATTTTCAGATTACCTAATTCAGGCAGTAAGAATTAATAGAATTTGTTCAGAACAGATAACCTAGGGACAAGAGTATCCAAGTAACGTTGACTCAAAATGTGTTAAGAGATAAAATTCCTTCAATTAAAATCACAATTGAGTGATTTAATTAATCAATTTTATCATAAGAAGGAGTTTATGCACATAATCTCAGAGATGAGCAAAAACTAATCGGATAAATCCCATAATATTGCGTCGTTTCACTTCCTCTGGGCGAATCATCGCTCGATGTTTTTAATTCGACTGATTCAGATACTCGTCTTCTTCTCCAATCAGATGAATTTGAACTGGATTACGAGACGAAAGATTGAGACATACAAATGAATACAACCAGTATTCACTAAAATTTTCACTATCATTTTCAAACCTTCAAGAAACCAGGTATTTTTGCACAAACCTCCCTAATCACAACTTCATCTATAAATAAATATTAGTTTAGAAACTGAAATCCACCAATTTACCTTTCTTCGCCTCCTACTAAATACTATATTTAAGTTTTTGCGCCTTATCTCTATCTTAGATACGACCTTATTTGAAATAAACTGACTATTCTAGAGGCAATGTCAAAATTAAACAAACGTGTAAGAATCATGTATGACAGACGCATTGTAAACTGCGTTGATCGAAATCGAAAGGCGCGCAAGTGGTGCAGCGCAGACACAGCAGTAGAAAATCTTGTTTGAAGTGAGAGAACGAGAGTACTTTTTCTCCTGCTACCAGACAGAGGGCGGCGAACTTGCCGAATTTCTGCCTCCTTCTCCCAGGGGAATCTTTTTCCTCCTCCTTCTCAATTGACTTTACTCAGTGAGACACGGAGACATAAGAAGAAGGGGTTTTAGCTCGCGAACATAATGCATCATTACTATTTAATGGAAGGAGATATATTTGCTATGTGCTGTGCGACAGCATCATGCTTAAGAGGAGGTGAACAAAAACCGTCCACTTCTCTCTTGCAGCCACTTAATCTTGTCCCTCCATCTTTCTTATAATCCAATCAAAGTTCACTCGCGTTTCTTCTCACATCCTAATCCCCCAGTATTTCATAACAACAGACTATGGGAGCAAACAAGATAAGTTTGATTAATTCACAAACGCAGTTTATCCCACTCCCAATTTCAACGCAGTATTGTTTTGAAAATGGCCGTTTTAGAGGGAGCAAGGTGTTTAGGATGAGAGGATATAACAAGTTAGGATGACCGAATCCTCAAATCGAGGTATAGTTACTTTGTGACGTCGCTACCGTTAATCGCAATTTCTTACCGATGTGTCTCAGCAATCCAACACTTGTATATTACACCGTTCCTCCTTTTTAACCGTATTACAATCAAGACAGGTGTTCCCTTTGTGCTCTCCCATACTATATCCTCAGTCTCCATTCTATCCTGCTCGTGATTGAGTTCGTGGAAGTTAGAAGAGTTATAGATCTTTAAGGTCATCTCCATTAAAAACTATGTACTACTATGTGCGTAATACCAATCCCCTTACTCAATTAACGATAGCTTTTAGTGTGTATATTCTAAGGAGGTTTAAATGAATAAAAAAGCAAATGACATATACACTTACCAGTAGTGGAGACGGCGTTTATCCCAAAGAGGAGGACGAAGATAAGGAGTAGAGAGTGCAGAGGCCTTCTAGATTCCCGGATTCTAGAAGGATTGGACATCACGAGGTTCCAAATTTATTCAGTTGTAGATTCTATAATTGAGAGTGAGGCTGGCGTTAGAGCACCATATCTAGTGAAGTAAAATGTGAGAATGAATTAATAAATCACTGATTCCACGGCGCCCAATACGCATTAAATGCGCACATACCAATCAAGAATAGAAATGATTGACAACCAGTTGGAATTCTTTGTGTTCACACCTGTCTATGCATGTTTATGGTCTGTCATGACTGACGGATGGACGACTGCAACGGAGTACTGCTGACTATTGCGACTACCACTGACATACGGACTTTTCATAAAAAGCGGTCAGGGATACCCTAATACATCTTGGCTGACGTTTTGGCAAGGTTGTGTCAGAGATATATGGCTAGTTGTCCCCATGTTGTCATCTGTCTGGATGATATAGACCTGTTTCTTGGACAGCAGCCTAATTGCATCGAGAGGTTTCCCTCTTTAATTAGTCAAATTGAAAGACACACAATCCCTATCTACTCAATCTCCCATTTCCGTGAGGAGGGGCTTAAATGCGGTCATTTCCTTATCCACTTAAACTAAGCTTAAAGAGAAAGCTTCAAAACTAAAATCTGGTGGTATGTTAATACTAACTTAGGGAGGAGCAGAATGAAATTTTAGCTTTTCTACAGTCCCATTATCTCCCTTTTTTTCTCGGATTAGAATAAAAGGCGAATCTTATTCACTGATCACTGGATCTCCATTCCTGTTTTTTGAATCATACTCATTTTATAAGTAATTACTTCATGATTATCACAACTATCATCATTTTAACTGCGTAAATCTGAAGTGTCTATTTATTCCACATTCAGAAAAAGAAATTAAGCCAGCTCTGGGGTTTGATTTTAAACTAGACGCACAAAATTGGCATAAATTTTCCGACTAAACAGAGAGCTTTTTGACGTTTGCCCCTGGCTGACGCTAAAGCAAACACAAACAAACTTCCGTTCTTACCATCATCACATATAGCTGCCCTCTAATCTCCCCAAAACACGTACTACTGGGCTATTCACGATAACACCCCAAGTTTTCACATACTGTCGCAAAAATGTCTTCCTTTATCGATAATCATCAATTTAGTCTCATGACCGTTCTATTCGGTTTAGAATGGTAGGTAAATGAAGTTATTGAATTAGGGGAAGAAAGGCGTAGTGAAAACAGAAAGTTGGCGGAATATTTGCACGATAGACAGTCGTCTTTCCTCCTTCTTCCTACAACTACAACGCGAGGATAGGAGGAGGAGAAAAAAGCAGCCTCCATCCTGATTGGCTACCATTGGCTAGTTCCTGGTGCGTACATTTGTGTTTTTGAAAAAACTTGACTTGAGGGCGTACAGCCAGGCTGCTTAGTGCTTGCGCGTTGAAGAATATGCCTCATCTCTCTGGCTCTCTCTCTCTCTCTCTTTCGCTGTCTCTTTCTACTATTGATACTGCCCCCCGACAAAGCCAACGGGGGGCACAATGTAACTTAATGAAATATATAGACGTAAAGAGGCAACTCAGACACCTCATTTCCAGCTTGAGAATGGGGACTTGAGAAAGGCCTCGAAAACTTAGACAAAATTTGTCCACTTATGAATAGAGATAACGAAAAAAACCGCTATCATAATGGATCATTCATCGATTAAGGGGAAAAGAATATGTAAATACTTCCTTCTAAATACATCAAATCTCCTATAGGTAATACTGAATTGAAATTCTAATGCTTCATTCACGGTATTTCCCAGTGAAACAAGATATTTTAAAGTCGATCTTAGGCATCCAGTATTGGCTGTGACTCTAGATATCTCCAGATGCTTTTTCTTACTTTATCGAAAGTGAGCATTTTCTATTTATTAATCTGAAAAAGGAATAAATGCTAGAAATAAGCGTATCAAAATGAGGTAAATAAAAGTGTTTAACCCAAATATAATTAGACAAATATGTTTCAATTTTTGGATCAATAAATTTCAAATGTATTAACTTTTCTTGAAGTAGGGTCAACAAATATAAATTAATATAAATATTTGTCATAAAATAGTAATTCTTACAATGCCCGTCAAAGTAATGAGGAATTAAGCTAGGTTAATTCTGCTGCCCAAGTGCTACCATATAAATATCACTCAGTATATGACAACGGATTAGTAAAAAAGGCCATTCTACGCAGTGAAAGCAGGACAATAGAATTAGAATTCATGTTCTGTTATTTACAGAACATTTATTATTTACAATGTTTTCAGTCGATTTCGGGAAAGGTAAAGAATATTTCTAGGCTGAGAGTGATTTAAACTGCTCTTGACTATTGGCTACTACCTTAAACATTTCTGAGGCTGGAGGCATGAATATTTGAGTAAGCCACAAGGAACTCTCCCTAAGGACAATCTAATGCAAAATACTCTAATGCTTAATGATACAAATTTTTCGGATGAAATGCGTCTATGGTCATCCTTGTGATTGGCAGACTCTCATAGTTATTCCTCATATCGTTTATCAAGCACAGCATTAGTTAACCACCAATGACTAAACATATGAGAAAACGATTTGTCAGTTGATTAGGTCAGACTCTTTAGCATTTCCGTTTTATTAGTGGAAGACAAAAAACCACATTGGCAGGTTTAATACCCTGCTATGGTTAAAAATACGCCCTTTTCACACTTCACAGGTCTATTGTGCCTCAATGAGTCAAGTCTCTTAAACAAAAGTTTTTCCAAATAAGTAACTCATCTTTAGCAGTCTTTTCACACGCAGGCCAAGCTGAACAAGGCGGTTACAGTCTTTGGATTGCCTAATCTTCTGGAAGACTTCGAATGTCTAATCAGCTGGCGTTGGCAAAATCGGCAGTCACAAGGTGAGAGATAGGACTAGTAGGATGAACAGTAGTCACCACTGCACTAACTTAGTTATGCTCTTTTCTAACCTTGTCGCCTTGGCTGCTGCTTAGTTCAATAATATATTGCTTTTGCTTCCTTTATTTTCTTTTTTATTTCTATTACTAGTAAGTTTACAAGCAGCAGATATCAACACGAGACTGTAATAAATCATCAATGCCATTGCATCCCGAAACACTGCGATGCGCGAGGGAAAACGAAGAAAGAGAAGGAAAAAGTGGTAAAAAGAGAAGGGACGGAGATAAATTAAGGCTAGTACGAGTACCGCTCAATGACAAACCCAAAATCTGCCATCTCATGAACGTACACACAATAATATAAATACCATAACAAATTTATAGGAAAGAACACATTAATTACCTAATTACCAGCAGTAATTTTGTTCCAACTGAATTAATCATCTTGTTGGTCCCTTAGTCCAGTTGGTACGCAATTCCCAAGAGACGATACTCCTTCATTTGATCCCGTTTATCATAAGTCGAACAAAACATTTATATTCATCTCTTGAAGCAGGGCTTCAAATAGGGCTTTTCAAATAATGTAAAATCACTACTTTTAGCCGGTGACGTTGAGATTAGTATAACCGTCTGTAAATCCAGAGGTCACGGATTTGATGACTATTGGTACACTCCAATGAGCGGACTGGCAATCGCGATGGTTAAGAATAGTTAATAAGGGGGATGACATAGCTTGAGTTTCTCACCAGTATGTCTCTTTAACGCTACCTCTCTACTTAAGATGAATAGTGGAAAGTGCATTTCTAAATGCAATGGAGGGATATTTTATGAAATGATTTCTGGGATCACTATGACACTGAAGGAAGAACCTTTAATTAAGAAACTGAAAATCTAATGTCACCAACCATTGAATATATCGTTTTGATCAACCTATTATCTGTAAAAGAGATGGTTAACCAGGTGGTTAAGGAATCCAATGTCTGGGGGCAAAAGATGGACAGATAAGTAAATCGCAAACCCCCTAGAGATTTTCTCACTCCCGATAAGCTATCCATCTCGACGAAAATACATGTTTTCTTCCCCTCCCCACAGAGTTTAATCAAGAAAACGGTAAATTATCTTAGACACGGAGTGAGAGTGGGAGGGGAGAAAGACCATTAATTAGGCATGTCAACTGATTATCATGGAAATGAATTGTGACAAATCCAACCACAGTATTGTCTCTTAGAGGTAGGAGCAAAAATGACTTGAGCCTAAACTGAAACACTACTGCTTTTACTCCCACGAATTATGAGATTACTCACAATAATCATTTACCGGAGACTTTTATATAGTAAATATGAGTTATGGGATGGTTATCCACATTTTGTTTTAGGAAGCTAATATATACTCCTGCTGTGCTCCGATGGAGTATCGGTTAATTTACATGTGTGCAGAATCAAAGATTCAATACCCATCGGCGTATATGGGAATGGTCAAACGCCTTGGTCAAATCAAAAAATGGTGAAAGAATGTGGGTATTTCTCCAGGGAGTCACTATGATGTTACCTACCTCCTTAAGATAAGTGTTGGAAAATGCTTTTATAAATGGACTTTGGAGTTATTTATATATGCTGGTATATAGCTAGATTAAAATTTAAACCTTAAATGCTTGGAGAGTCTAGAGGCAAAACTTCGTATGCTCTACAGAATAAAATCAAGACTGTCATATTTTCAGAAGTATAGGTTAGGAGAGACCGAAGTGAAAGCTGCCAGAATTTTAAGGGTAATATGAGTTGGGAATTGGTGAACATATAGAGGCTTTAAATTTAGTTAAAATCTCAATCACCCATTCCCTTTGCGTTACAATATTCTCCAAAAATTGTCATTTCTCCCTATGGCTTCATAATTTTGCACAGTTGAAATTAATTTTCAATCTATATTTTCTCCTTCTGATAGTATAAAGCCTAGTTTTTATTTGTGAAAATAGCATTTGTCCATATTTCGTACTTTGAAAAAGAGTTGCAGCTACTGATTTAGTTGTATTGCCTGTCAGGAAGTTAAAGATACCATAAAATAGTGCTTCCGTGAATTGAAATCGCACGAAATTCTACAGATTCTCCGTTTTGCAAAACCCAAAAATCAATTTTTTAAACGGATAATGAAATTTTATATCTACCCTATTATGTTATTACTCAAGAGAAAGAGATGACCTTTTTCCTCCAATGAAATAAATTATTCAACAATAACAATACTGCTTCGAAGAGAGATGAAGAAAAAAGCCAGTAAGATTCGAGATAAAGTTTCGTCTTCCCTAGTTAGAAAAGGAAATCGCGAGTCTTGCGTGCCTGGAAGAGGATGTGGCATTATGGAAATAAATCCTCTTCTCAATAGATGAAAAAAATATGTGGTTGAGAAGACGCCTAAATTAATGCAGATTTTAAACGATAATGTGATGATTTCCCGATGTTTAAGCAAAGAGGGAAAGCTTTTATTATGAATGGAGTGTACTAGATTTAAACTAGGCGACCTTTAACAGTACCCTTTTAAATTAAATGAGATTTGACGCAGGTACAGTTGTAATACTCACAGGGTGGCCTGTGAGTATTACGGTCACTCCGTTTTGCGAAGGGAGAGTGAAAGTGTATCTGTGAGTGAGCGCACACAGAAATAATCCAAACTGTAAGCCAGATTTAAAACTCATTCGAATTCCTTTTAGTCTCAAAAGGAAACATGCAGAATGTTAGTGCACCAGCTATTTAAACTCAACGATTTCACTATAAAAGAAAAAGCTCTGGACTTTCTTATTACCAGAACCAAATCTGTATAAAATGCTATTTCATAATATATTTGATTTCTTATATTTAAATAATAATGGACGTTTTCAACTCTGTTTATCTTAAATCACTAACCATAAATTATTCTTAATATTTCTATTACATTTATCATATAGGATTATTTTTCAATAAATCCACTTAAAGTCAAGAGATTGCGAAATATTATTAACAAAATAATCGATCATTTTCACTATTAATCAGTTTTCGGAATCTATTATAGACTCTTAAATTCAAGTTGAAATAAAAAGGAGGATTTTTATTTAATCAGAAAAAGGCCTAATTAATTACATTTAAATGGACTCCCTGTAGTCACCACATTCTAAGGGATTGTTTAAGTTACTGAGAGATAAATTTGACTTAGAAATATCTCAAAATCAGCTCTATTACAAAATGGAAAAAAGGCTCCTCGTGCCTTCATATGTATGCACCCGTTCTCTCTTACGCAAAACTGATTTTCGCCAAAAAAGAGTCATTCTAAGTTTCTGTTTGCTTTTCAGTAAACACACATCAGATAAGAGGAAGCAAAACAATAGCCAAACTCAGGTTTTTGATTTAAATAAACATGGAGAGAATTTGCATTTTGATGTAAATAGAACTTACTTTCAAAAGAATCGAGAACCCTACACCAGGTGGATAACAAGAGAATGCTGAGAAAAGTTGGATCCAGTTGAGACCATCCGCAAATGCGTAGTAATATTCCACTGAGTAGTGATAGATGGAGATGATGCGGAATGATTTATAGCGTCTAAGAGACAGAGAGAGGTCAGACGCAGAAAGAGGAAGCGTATTACGCTGGGGGCAGCGGTGTGATTTGGTCCAACAAGCAAGTGATTCAGTTGATTTCTGACTTCGTGCGCAGTATGGGCTAAAAAACCCTACGCCCGAAAAGAGCACGCACGCAAAAGCGTACGTCTGCACCATACCGGGAGGAGGGGGTGGGCAGGAGAGCAGCAAATGCAAGGTCAGATGCTGTGCCCTCATTGGCCGGGACTATTTACCAATCGTCAAACGCGCTACTCTATGCCATGCGCACACGTGGGTACAGTGCAGTTGCAGTAGCAGCAGCAATAGAGACAGAGGTGAAAGTTGATTCAAGTGAACATTAATCTACTACTATGGACGGGACGGGTCCGGAGCATTCGCATCATCATTATTCATTCTTCTGTGACTGCACTGGCACTTGTCTCTTTTGTCTAATTTAATACACAGGTGTAATTAATTCTTATCACTGGCATTTACTTTGGCGATTTGACCAATGAAATTGCGAACATATGGTTGAGATTGACCAACTGTGTTCTACTCAATATAGATTTTAATTAATTAATTTCGATTTGAAACCTGTCCTTGAGAAAACATCAATAAATTTTGGTCTATAAGTGGACAATAAGAAGGGACAAATGAGGAGAACAAGGATTATGATTTCCTGACCTATTATAAAATTGTGTGGAAAAGTATGTGAGCGCACTTGTTTAACTTGTTTTATTCGCCTCCAGTTGAAAGGACACTAGCAGAATGTAATTTTACCGGTAATTACTAAATTTTAATTAATTATACAAACATATGAATAGTAAATTTGATTGCGGCTGCATGTATAATAACTACAGAGATCTATTTACTGTTAGACTCTTTCAAGCTGAAACTGATTATTTTCAATCAGAATGTTAATTCATTCTTCAAATATTAGAGGGAAACATTATTAATAAGCGAGGCAAGGCAATGACCAGCGCATCGATACTTTTTTGAACATTCCAACTTTAATTTAGAACAACTTTTAAAGAATGTTTTCAATCACCTTTGTTTCGTTTTTCTCTCAGTACAGAAAGCTGGTGAATCCGAGTTTTCTTTACCTGACGATCTTCACATTCACCGCAGGACTAATTTAAAAACTAACTGAATTACATTCGAAACCCGTCATTAGAACTGGTGACAACGCTAAATTTGGGTTGGAAAAATATGTAGTTAAGCCGTTCTGGTGAGAAACTCACAATATGCTACCCCTCACAGTAATCAGGATTATTCTGTCCAGTTAGCGATCCGTTATGTTGGCTATCCGCAGACGAACATCGATCTTATGACCTCTGATTTGTCAGATATTGCCTTTGATTATACTGAACTAAGTAATCATTCAACAATCACTCATTAACCACGTGAAGTGTTAAGTTTAGCGTCTAATATTCGTCTATGTTTTATGAATGAATAATTTTTGATCATGATATTGTCAGCTACCAAATGCTGAATCCATTTGTCTACGCAATCTAAGATAAACAATTATCTAATGTTTTATCTGGAAAAACTGTTATTCTGGAACACCTCCGATTGAGAAATACATATTCAGTCATTACTATTATTATCATTAAACATGAAAAATTTTAGTCTATCTTTCCGACCACCGAAGTTAACCAGCTGATCTGAAATGTGAAGATGAACAAGTGCTTTACGGTACATTTGTTTAATATGAGATTTCTGTTATTTTTATTAGGAATTCAGTGAAGTATATTTCAGGAATGTATATTGCATTTACAAATGCTTGCACTAATCAGATTCAATTTTGACCCAAATTTGGGCTGCCGGATCAATAAAATAAATAAGAGATTCAAACGCACACGATATTTATTAGATGACAATATTTAAAAATTTTTCCTGCGGAACTGAGCGGACCCTTAATAGAGCATCAGCCTACGAGCCAGAAATTTATTAAAAGTAAATCGTTGTGAATGATTCTTTTCCTTCATTATTCCATTCTTCCACTCCATTAATACAAAAGTATCTTCTCCTTTACTAAGACAATAAAAATAAACGAAAAGAAAGAGCAAATACTTGTATTAGCAATATTACCTCGTCAGAGCGAATAAAAAGTAAAGTTTGAGAAATAGTATACAAATTTTACCTTAAGCTAACCGTGAAGGTGAGAGTGGTCACTTGCTCGCTTTGAAATGCACACTTTCTTCTGCCATCAAATGATACAGAATTAACCTGTGAAATAAGTTGCAATGGATATACAACTGAATTTGAACATTAGTTCATGAAAAACAATTGTCCCTCTATCTTCAACCAGTATTAACCTCTTAATAATCAAGCAAATGTAGAAGAAAGGGGATCCCATTCAAAATTCAAAATCAATTCACAGTTCATCAACTTGCAGGAAAGAAGCCGTAATATTTTACTACCCCTTCCCTCATTTGATACAATACTGAAAGCAATGCGTCTCATTATCCAAATAATATTTGAAAACAAACATTTACTACACATTTCCTTTTTATCAACCACAGTGAAAATTTATGCAAAACATAATTATAGGATACGATAGAATATTTTTATCCAGAAAATTAATTTGAGTATCAACTTTGTATATATTTATATATATTTACTATTTCGCTATTAATTATTTACAATTTTATATAATTGGTAAATTACCCTAAAATTATGGAGACAACAGAAAAGTTTGCCTAATCCTGTGGATATTATTCGAATCGAGGAACATTGGCTATTTGGGAGTCTACTAAGGCTAATAACAATAATATATTTATTTTTATACTAAATTTGGCAAAAGCTGCTATAAATTATACATTTAGGAGCATCGATCCAAGTTATTACATTTGAAAGTACTTTTGTTACTCATTTAAAACTTAGTTATTTCACCTAAAATTAAACGAAAAATATATGACACACTTTATAAAGTTTAGGAGGAAAAAATAGAGAATCAAAAAGAGTATTTCAAAATTTGGTAGTCCGTTAAAAAAATATTTTTAATATTGGACAAATTTCTGGATTTAAATTTGTCATCTCCAGTTTATATTTGTTTTTCCCAACACTAGAATAAAATTTCCATAAAACGATTTTAACTGGATCCCACAAAAAATTGACTTCTCACCCTGATATTTTCTGCAAATCTTACCGTAGCAAATCATTTCCGATTCTCAATAACTCTACTGAAAACTACTTTTAAACAATATTCTCCCGCTGCTTTTTATCTCAGATTTTAGCACCTTGTATGTGAGGTGTAAAAACGAGAGTAAATAGTAAGTCTGGGTGTGATGTCCAAAGATGCGGTGGTGGCGATGATGGTGGGTGTAGACGAATACACTGTCCGATTGAGTTTGTTTCAGATGCTGGACAGATGGGTATGATGGGATTTCTGACAAAAAAGCAAACACAAAAGATGATATATTAGTCAGTCAGTGCTTTCTACATCTATCTACCTCTCTCTAGTAACCTGGCGTATCCGTAGCAGGATGCCAAATTTGGAGGGTGAACAGTTGTGGCAGGACAGAACGGAGTCCATAGCTACCGAAAGGAAGGATTAGGGTCAATAGTTATTGAAGAATCAAAGCAAGAAGGAGGCCAAAGACTTAGCAGAAATAGCAGAGAGGTACAAATACTGAAAATAGGCGGGCGCCGGTGGTAGTTTTAGTCAGTGGTTGTATCTAGACAGCTGTATTTGAGATGAGATTGGGGACTTACATATTGTGAGATGGTCAGGTTAATTTTAGGATGCTGTTTATCTAGATGAAGCAAAGACTTCCGCTTGAACTACTGAGAATTTTGCAACTATTAAAATATAAAAATAATTGGCATTCACTTCTTCCGCAGGATTCCAGCAAAATAAGTCAGGTTGTCACCGCCCAGTTTCTCCAAAAGACAATTTAATTTCATCTATCCTCTATCCTTTAAAAAGAATTGGTTAAACATTTAAATGTCGTATTTAAAAAGAATAATGATAAAGTGGATATCAATAAACAATGTTGATACTCTCATGTTCTGTTTTTTTAATTTTAGATTCATTACTAAGCCTCACTTACGACAAGTCCGTTGTTATTCTTTCTGCAGACGTTTAATGCTCCAGCGTAAAACAACACTGAAAATGTTGTAGATGAAATGCTAGGTGATGCTTTTAAATTGAAAACATCAAGAAATATTCTTGTTAATTTGCAAATGAACTGTTGTAGAGGAGTTGTATTTGGATATAGATCTCTTTTTAATATTAATTAATTTCACCACCAGGATAAAAAACAAAGACAGATCTACTCAAAGTAGGATTCCTTATAGGAGGAGATAACGATTTGGCCGGAGCAACAGAACTTCTATTCTGATAAAAAGTACAGTAGCACGGTTCATGAACAAAAATAGAAAGTCGGGTGAAATTTAAATTAACGAAATACAAAGCACTGGAATCGAAAACGCAAATATTGGCCACCACGGGATAAACTTCAAAACGGTTCTAGTATACTAATTATTCTTTATTTTCGGCGGATAATCACGACTCATTACGAATTATTAATTTAAGACATGTAATACATTTTTATTTCAGCGATGATGATAACTTTGTCATCTGTAGTGATACATGTCTGGAATTTTCGCACTCCTGTCAACGTTCTTGTGAGACCGAAAACACGACACTCAGCTTCTTTTAGATTAGATAAATGATTACGCAAACTGAGAGACATTGAAACGCTTTCCTATTGCAACATTCGTAGTGACCCTTCTGGTAAATACCTAATCAGGCTTTTTTTCAAAAAACTGCTCAAAAATTTTGATAATTTATCACATTTGTTGACGTCTTTTAATTCAGTATTCACATTATTATATATAAAAGAGGAATTATAGCGCTCCACTAATTGCATTTGCAATCCTACTTATTTTAAGAATAATGAGAGTTGAAGTCTTTTGACTGGTTAATCGTGTTCCAAAAGAGTTTGATGACAACCTCCCTCCTCCCTAATTTTATCTCTTTTTAAAAAATTTAATATAACATTTATAACATGCTCGCTCTCACTTGACTACTCGCTTTTTCACATTCGTTCAGTTAAATTCCTAAAGTATGTCCTCTTAGCCTCTTTTCTTACGCCTTTTCATTTAACAATTGATATGGAAATTCGGATTTAATTTTCTAAATAAAAGCTTCATTGTGTGATTAATTCAGCTGGTAACAGCATTTACAAAAACACTGAACTCATTTCACCAATTACAAGATCGAATAATTAACGTCTTGGTAAAATAATATCCCGTGAGGTATTTAAAATTAGGAAGAGAAATAACTTTAAAGATAATAATTCTGTAAAATTCAATGCGGTATTAATCTTCTTACTCCCTTCCAATTCTTAATGTCACTCCCTTTCCGACTACCAATCCTAACAACATTTAGGCGTCGAAATAAGAAAAAACATAAACACTGATCTTTACTTACCGATTTCGGGGGCAGTTTTTATTCCATGCCGAGACTGTTGTAATTAGGATAGCGATTACGTTGTTTGGAGGAAGAGAGAGGCTGATTTGCGTGTAAAAAATCGACCTAGTTGAGAAAAAGAAAAGCTAAAAAAGAACTCAACTCAATATTTGGATAGAAAAAAGATGACGATAGGGGTGAAGTGATTGCGTATATAATTTTTGGCCTATGCCTTGAACGCATTTTGGAGAAATGTTTGTGAGTGTCGAGGCTTTCTGCTTAATTAATCTTTCTCCTCTTACCTTCGCCCATTTCCTTACATTGGCAGCAAAAAGATTAGAGTCTAATATATACTGTTTATTATATCGCGTGGTTCTAAGTGAGGATAATCTCATTTAACTATTCGCATGGGAAGAGATAACCTTGCCGAAAGATGCTGCAAAATGTCAATTACGTTGCCTAATAATATCTGAATATCTATTTGTATATCTGTCTAATAGAGCTTATTATAACTTTACATTTATTTAAACTTTATTTTTTTATATATTTAAAAATTAACTTCCAACTTTATATTGTCAACAAATGTTTATTTTTATTTAACAAATTCTCTTCCTACTTTGACCAGTGATGTTAAAATATCTTGGCTAGTCTGCCTTATTCGTTCGCGGCTGTAAGAAGATTCGATTAAAACTTTTTTATTCTTTTTTATGAATAATTTAACTTTAACTAATTTATTGCCCGGATCACGTAGGATGAATGGGAATGAGCGTTCGTTCTGGTTAAACAAATTGGTTAAGGATGAGAAGGCTACTGTATCACTACGAGCAACATTTTAAGGAAAGAGGGTTCTCTTTATGGGAGGGCCTAAATTAAGGAAAACGTACCTATTTAACTGGGGAAAATTAAATTCTCTTCAAGAAGTGTCAGTTGGAAATGTAAAGCAAATCTGCTTGAAAAGTTTAAATTCTTATCAATGCTTGGAATAGAAGAGAGAGATTTAAACTTGTCGATTTCAAATTTATTAGAGAAGGGAAGCGAAATAAAGATATTCTGGTCCGAAAGAATATATTTCTCTTAAATTCTAGTAACAAATAGTCTTTACGATTACAAAATCTAGTAGATTCTAAATATTTGAGCTCTCTGCATTCAATTTAAGGTTAATCTAATGAATATTGGTGAATGGAGATTTGAAATAATGCCTACAACCGTTATTCTGCTTTCTGTAAACCTGTTCTAAATTATCCGATAGACAAAAGGATTTGAAAAAGAACGATAACCGAAAAATTGGGCTGTGGTATCTACTCCACCTTAGTGGCTACATGGAGATCAATCGGTAGAAACTAGAATTAGTAGTAGATTTGTCAATTCAAGCCAACCAAGCTGCGTTCAGGTTATTAGATTGAATATTTTAAAATGTGTGTATTTATTAAGTAAACTAGATGTTGGGTTTGGTTTTGAAAAATCTTGGCTGTTTTCTTCAACGTAGAGAATACGCCCTACCTTCACGTAGAGTTATCTCAAACTTAGTTTCTTGTCTTTCTTTCGGGAATTGTATTTGACTACACTGAAGCTCCTCGTGTTTTTCACTTCGCAAAAACTTTTACCCAAAATACATTTGCATAGATTATAGAATATTAATTTAGCATATTAATATTAATAATTGAAATATTACTGCTTGTACTGAGTCCAACTCTTTTATTATTACATAAGGCTATAATGGCTGTAATAATTACATCATCAATTACCCGTTTAGTTCATCTCATTGGCCCATTACTGTATAATGTTAATAAATAACGTTTGGTAATTGCTAATTTAATCTTGCCAATTAATAAACATACTCGGTCAGATTTTCTTCCGTCGTACGTAAAAGAGCTTTCATAGAAAAAATGTATTAGTGTGAATAATCGCGCTTGGCTCATTTATTCTACTCTAGAGCCGAGAGGAAGATTTCTTTTCCCGGCCCTCCCCAGAAGCAACAATACCACAATAAAGAGAGAAAAAGGAATTCCAGTTTTTTCTTCCTCCGATAAAATAACCAGCCAATCATTCTTATAAACATTTGCTGTTTGTTATTTTAAAATAAGAAAGTTCCATTTTTGTTATCATTATATAATACTAGAAAATTTAGAAAAGTTATTACAATTTTCGTTCACATTTTAAATGGACTTATTTTGAAAATATTAGACTTTAGAAAAACATTAATTTTACAGAAAATATTGTATAAATTTAAAGATAAACACATTAAAAATTAATGAAGTTGTGTGAAATCCATCCATATTTTAATATTTATTGACGGTTTTCAAGATGTGTTTTAAAACCAAAATCCTATTTTGGTTTAAGAGGAGCGAAATTCTCCCAAAAAGTATATGACAAAACATCCGGAGATTAACATGATAAAGTTAAATTAACTCTGATTTTAAATTAATCAGACATTATTCAAAAAGCAGAATCATTTTTAGTTTTAATAAGCATTTATTACTTATTATTTTATTTGCACTTTTATTACACATAAACTCACTAATTTTTTTACCTCTCTGTTTGTGGTATGAGAGGATTTTTTACGGATTTTGTAATCGAATATGTTAATAATCATTTTAAAATCGAATGACTTCCACAATACTTGGAATATACGTCTGTTTATTAATAAAGATATTATACAATAAAGTAATCAAACAAGTGGACGCTTAGCTACAGCAGAGTGGAAATGATTTTAAGAAAGTGTAAGGGGACATGGTCTATGGGAATTGAGATGATTAATTCATCTCTTCTCAGCCCAATGAATATATGCTGTAGCTTTTTCAGACGACCTTTTGATAAGGCTCACACTGAATCTGATATCGAAATTGGGGATAACATTTTGTGATGTGTTGTTTCAACTATCCTTGCCGTTTATATGACTTAAAATAACCGGAAATTGGACATTGGACGTTTTGCTGATTATTGCGCCTAAGAAATGCTGATCCTGTCGATAGTACAAGAGCAATGGTTTCTTTACGGCGAGCGCATACAGTTGAGGACTTCGCATTTCATAATTTTTTCTCGAGTTCCTTCAAGATGGAGGGAGGGGGGCATTTGAGACAAGAATTGATATTCTTGGCTGTTTAAATCACTCACTTGGCGTGTCCTCTTATACTGCAAGACCACTTCTGTATCTACTCATTCTGGCGGGATCGTTTGAGTACCTTGCCAACAGTTATGAAAAACCTTATGCAAATAAATGTCTAACTTACTCCCTCCTCACTTTATGAGCTCGAATCTTTCTCTATTAGGATCTGGAGTCTTAGCATTAGAGAGTTTAGTTTCAGCTACTAATAACTTCCCCATGGTCAAATCTGACATGTGATATAAACTATTGATTCAGGTAATGGGCGGCCACGGGAAGCTTTATATGCTGTAGCATAACACTGAGTTAATAAGCGGGACCAATGGGTACTTCTAAACGAGCAGACTTACCCCATTTCTTTGAGATAGAGCTTTAAACCTACCTTAGGAACCAAACGCTTGGTGTGAATTCTTTCTCATAAGAGTTTGAAAGCTTCCACTTTGTTCTCCTTTGGCATACCTTAAAAGATTTGCCATTTACATTCCCCAAAAAAGACGCTTTCTAACACCAATTTAGGTTTCATTTTATCAGGGGCTATTTAGAATGATCCCCTAATTATGAATCTGATTTTTGAAACGAAGAGACCCATCTTCATCCACGTTTTTGATGGTATTGACCAACTGCAAACAGTTAGCTGATGGTTTTTGAGTATTTGTTTCATGAAACTCTAGCAGCAATCAATGTGTTTCCCAATCAACCCAACTCCTTTACTTAATTACTAGCACTTTGGACCTTGTCGTATAATATGCTAACAGACAGTGGTCGGATACAGTTAGACCCACTCTGGAGGTCTGAATATCCGTAGTTCTTAGATTTCTAAAGTGAGGAGATAGAATACCCTCTTTAAATTACATGTAAAATTAAGTCATAAAATTTGAAACTGTAACCTAGTAAACATCTGAATTTTATAATATTTCATAGGAATACTCATGGGCTCTAATAATTTGAATGCAATCTAGTGATCCGGTAATTTTTAATGCCGAAAAATTGGTATTCACAAATTCACTTATTCAGGTAATAATAATAATAATCAATTTTGATATTTAAATGACCAACTATCACCGATAGCAGAATATTCCACAATTTTTTAATGAAAATGCAGCTGAATACTAAAAATGTTTTTTATATAAATTTATATTTGAAATGAAGAGTGCAATCTAAGTAACAGGCTGTTCAAATTGAAGATAAATAACGACTATATCGTCTGCAAAAATGAAACTTAATGCTGGATAAGATCAGTTTTCATGAAATGAGTTACTGCAGGCCACACAAATAGCAAAACCAAGCAAAAGTTATGGTGAAACCTGTTTTCAAAACCTGTACTTAAAATATTTTTAAGGCAATGAAATGGTGCATTCACCCATTTTGATAATTAGAAATGATTATCTACTCTCCATCAGTTGCTTGATTTCCTAAAATTGTTAGTCGTAAGTTCTTTGACAAAATTTCTTCAAGACAAGGCAGGGTACAATAGTGGCTGCAAACAAACAGATGGATGTAGAAAGTGTTTGAAAAGATGATCATCAGTGATGTTGAGAATTAATCCAGTGTGAGATATCTGATCTTCATAGTCTCGTGACCTATAATTTAGTATCAAAAGTTTATTTTTCCTAGGCAGGCATAATATTTTTATAACAAATGAGACAGTCGATGGCTAAAAGGTCTCAATCTATTATAATTGGCACGTTTCGAAATTGTTGATGGTGAAATAGATTTAAATCATCAGTGGAATTTGATAAATAGTTTTATTTGGTAAGATATTAATTATTTCAATGCATTTATCAAATTATGCCAGCCAATGACTAAAGCCTTGAAAATTAAAATGTTAAAAATTAGGGGTTTCTAAAATTAGTTTTATTTATACTTCGGCCATATTTTTCTATTTTGGGTTGCGAGAAATTTTCTATATGTACTTGAGATAATAATAAAACCGTAACATATTTTTAATTTGAATAAATTTTACTACCGATTTTTTACTTGCTTAGTTATCAGAATTCTTTCCCAGATCCGGAAGATAAATATGAAATATAAATAGTGGCCGCTATCATAGATAAAATAAATCAAAGTTGAACTGTTAGAAAAATAGAACTGTGCTGGATAGCAGATCAAGCAGAAAACTTCAGGTCTTCTTAGACAGGAAAAACATTTATTATTAGTTTTCTTTACCACTATTTATGTTTCAAATGTCTAAATAGACGACTCTTAAGTGATTTTAACATCATGTGCCCAAATGAATTTTAGCAATTTGATGCTTCTTTAAATCATGTTTATTGTTAATTAAATTCGCATAAATAAGAAGTTTCATAATCGAATTTCAGGAGAAGATATTGAAATATTAATCAGTAAAAATTAAATTTATTTAAAAGTCAAAATCTCACCTAGTGTGACAACATTAATGACATGTTACGAAAAGAAATAAACGTATTAACTGTTCATTCCTTTCAGATTCTTCTAGTAGTAGATAAGCAAATTGTGAAATCTGGCTCTTATTATATGTGAATCTATCATTCTGTGATATGAGATCGACTTACTTTATTTAAAATGGAAAATAGTTTCGAAGTAAAATCACTCGATTTGGTTCTGCTAGTTTTTCGCTATATATGGATTTTCCAAAGAAAAGAAATTTAACAAAGTCATTTGATCTATTTATTTATCATTTTTATAAGAATTCAAATGAAATTTTATGTTTATAGATAATTCTGACTTATTAGAATAAAAAAAATCAAACGACTTATTCAAATTTATGAAATGTATACATATCGTTGAGCTATCATTCAGGACTTTGGCAAATCCGACGTGCTAGCCAATAAAATAGCTCTAACCCCAATACTTCTTTTGAAATCTGACTGAATTGGGCCGACAGGACACAATGAAATTTCTCTGTATCAGAAAAGGGATATGCTGGGATGGACCAATAGTGTATTGAACGATTACAGAGGAAGAAGAGGGAGGTGAGGAAAGAATAGAGTTAGAAGGAGAGAGCTGGGCTATACGTCCCAAATATGCTAGACGGCACAATTGTGATGGAAAGTTGAATGGTTTAACCTAGCTAATGTTCCACACTGCTATCTATGGGTCATTCGTGCACAAATGTCATAGTAATATGACCTGATGCGACAATTAGGTCAAGTAAATCAACTTAAACTCTAGTTTGATCTCCCATCACTAAACCTAAGTTAATCGATGATTTGATTTCTTTGACATCTATATATTAAATATTTTGAATCTTTGAGAAGGCCAAGACTTAAATTTATGTAAGCTTTTTTAGTAATATCAAAATCAAATATTTGGCTGTCGAACAACTGCATTCAGGTTAATATTTCAGTAAGATCAGATGCTTGAAGTATTCTCAAATTTCAGCGTAGTGATAATCATGAAATTCATATAAAGTGCCATAAAATAGAGTTTAACCTTGAAAATGCATCAAAAGCAGTGTGATTGGTAATTTAGCTTGTGAAAGTGAAATAATAGAATTTTATGTTGATAAATCATTGAAATAATTTGAATGAGTTAATTTAAACTGATTTTAAAATGTTGGATCCAAATTAACATCGTTTTTTTCTGGAAAATTATCTATCACTTTACAAATTAATGCCCTAAGATCCATTAATTTTCCAGACCGAATTGTTCGCATAGAACTTGCCGTCTGCTTGACCATCAAGAACTGGATAGATAGTCATTAAAATCTTCGTAAGTATGTTTTTTTAATTTACATTCAGTAAGTTAGCATTTTGGCTTACACTGATATCATCTTTCATTCGATCCTATAAAGCTTTTGTAAGTAAAAATCCAAGTTAACATTTTAATAGGTTAATTTATTCGGAATAAATAAAAATTTTCATTCGTATTGATTCGTTAATGTAAGTTTATTTTAAACGTTAATAAATTATTACTGCATTAAGGTTATATAAATAAGGATTTTGGAGAAAATACCATATATTCCGAGCATTAGTCAACCTGGTATGAGTTGCGTCTCTTAAGCAATTAAGCCCCTGGCTGTATATTTAATCATGGCCACATGGGAAATTTCCTTCAATGAGTGTGATTCAACCCGAAACTACCACCCCTAAACGTTTTCTATACCTCTCCACACGATATTGATGGCATTAGTCGTTAGTTAAGTGTTTGTGATATATGGATCCGGAAGTTTAGGTCCTGTGGAATGAGGATCTATATTTCATTCATTTCTCTATTCAAGTGCATGCATTTATCTATCCAGTGTTAAAAACAGCCATTAATTTACTCCAATAACCTATTCAGAAAATTGCCTTCCCGGATCGCTTTCACTAAATCATTTTTTCGATTCCCTGATTGGGGCATTGTGTATTTCAGAAAAACAAATAACGCAATTGGAGAATATTTAGTTAGCCTGAAAGCAAAATTGCTATTTGTTCTTACACACTTCATTTCACTCCTCTCCTCATCGCAATATCTAGTTGCCGCTTTTTCTCACTTTTGAAAGGAGAGCAAAAAAGAGGAGTTATCCAACTTGAAGACTGCACAGTTGTTATTTTTCGTATACAAGAAGAAGAAATTGTTAAGAAAAAAGAAGACGTTTATATATATTCTTGGGGTCATTTACAATGATAAATAAGTTTGTCTTTTTGTCTACACAAAGAAGAAAATAATTAAAGCAAACGAGGGCATTTAATGTGCAATCAACTTCCTTCGACTATTTTTAATCCATTGAAATTAAAACATCGATTAAATACTAATTTTACGGCTTTCGAAATAAAGAAACTGGAGTTAGTTTTGTGATTTTGAAATCATTGAAGGTTAATATGAACTTTTTAGAATGATAAAATAATTTATTTATTATTATATTACGCTAAATTGTTAGCAATTAAACGTGAGTTGAACATTGAAGTGGTTAATTTGTTTGATGTTTAAATTAATATAATATACACTCTATTATATTTTTTAAATATAAATTACTTAAATCAAACAGTTAATTCATTAAAATTCTTCATTTTCGGCTGAATTTTTTAAAAATTAACCTGACAAAAGTTATCAAAATTCACTTAAATACATTTTCTTAATCTTTTTTATTTTGAAAATGAAAAGAAATAATCAGTCGGCATTTTCTTGCAGGTCTGGTTGGAAATGCTGTATATAGTGCACGCCTGGATGTATGAAATATTGACCAGTGAAGGTCAAATTTCTGTTTACTTAGGCAACTAAACAATCTTATTTCGGAAATCTTTATCTAATTAATTTTTAAAATCCTAATTGCTATAAGCTGATCTGAGATGCTCCTAAAATTTTGCGATAAAATACAGCAATACTTCTATTGCGTAGCCCGTGTTTTGACACCCTTGTTAGGTCCTACCCAAGTCTGCATTTCCGATTTTTTTACTAATGGATTTAGTATCGATGATTTAATTTAACATATGCCGTGTCAAGGAATATGAAAGCTTCTTATTGCTCGAAATTCCGTCTAGAGAAATGATTTGTCCCTGCTGTCTAATTTTGATCAAAAAGATTGATGTTTACTTGTAAGAACTCTGATATTTGGACTAATCGGTTTCGGAACGTATTTTCTAAACTTAAATTATTAAAATATCAGGACTGATTTGATCCTTTATGGGTTTGATATTCAAATATATATATGCAATCATAAATTTTAATATCAAACAATCCTTCTGATGGTCCATTTTATAAATCCTAATCTCATTGAAGAAAATAATATTCCAAAATTTATATAGTCCAGAGAAATATCGCTCTGAAACCGAGTAGTATCGAACTTGTGACCTCAATGGTTATAGATAGTTCTTAGGCGATTTATCTCTTCCTAAAAGTTCTATTGTATATCTTAAGAATTTACTACTACGCGTGTATATTCCTCTGTTCATGGAATCTAAGCGTAAAATCTCACAGTTCTAGAAGAGTGGGTAACCGTTGTTCAAGTGCTGTCCCTATTATTATGCACTCAAATTTGATTTTGTGACTATCAGTTATTCCATTTTTTAATTTTATTTTTGAATCAGAATAGGCTGTGTCCCATACTTTAAATATGGATAAGATTTCAATTAATTATCCAATCCAAGTCCATAAAATACTACTTATGTACAATCAGTAATGCGCATTTATTTTGCAGTTAGTTATTATTTAGAAGCCGATGATACATAAGTATTTGCCGAAAGTTTTGAAATATTATAATTTTTATAACATATTGCTGGGGGATTTACGAAGTTTTTCTATTTAAAAAATTCTCCAGATTGCAGTATTTTCAAAATCATAATTAATTCATTATTATTGAGTTCATTTGATAAATCAGTTCAGTTGAATTCCTTAACGATACGCTTTGAATAGAAGAAAGTTTAGACTCCTCTAAAATTCAATCGGTAACTGGTACATTTTGAACTAAACGAACATAGTCAAGTTTATCAATATTTTGCTTAATCTGATTAAAATAATTTTAAAAGACTCTTTAGAAATAAATCTTAAAGTTTTTGGGGTTCATGTCACGTTTCAAGAATACCGGGGTTTCTCAAATATTACAGATTAGATACAAAAATCAAATCCAGTATTTCATAATCATATTTGTATGGGACTATATCACAAAATAATAGAAAATGGAAAATCAGTGTCTAGTATTAAATCTAGTCATTAATTTTCATGTCCAATAAATGGATATGACATTGATTTATAGGTCTATTTAATTAATTTAGTTAATTTCGTATTGTGGATACGAATTGAGCAGTAGGACGAATACCTTTCGAATTCTAGCACTCTCAAGAGGGAATTTTGAGGGACTCTCTGATTGCTTTTAAGCACTTTGACATTCTTTTCCTTCTCTGGTTCTGAAGGTCATAACCATACAAACATTTTCTCTTAAATATATGCAGCAGCTTCCTATGTGGAATAATTTTATGAAAGCACACATCCGATAATTTTTTCCTTACATGTTTGATGAATATGATAGGGAGTTTCCTAAACAAACAGAATTTGCCAAATACTACTACTACTGAATCCCGACGTCTGTTACCATTTTCATTTTTATTTTATTACTCGGAAATGCCTCCTCTACTTTGTTGTAATTCGAACGCTTCGCGGTTTGCTGATTAATCTTACTGCCATTAATTCATGGCCCTTATCTTAATCGAACATTTATTCAAGTATAAGAGTGTTAATGAGATATAAGTATTGTAAGTACAATAAACAAAATAAAATGAAAATGAACAGATTTTCTAGATAGTGGATAAAATTATGGTGTTTTTTGGCGTGAAGGGGTTGATTCATCTAGAATTTACTTATAGTTCGACGTATGATAACAAACCATTGAGAAGTGACGAAGTTTGTTGTTCGATTGGCATGTCAGGGTGTTGAAATGTCCTAATTTAGGGTTGAAATGACAGTTACCATGTCTGCAATCCAAAACGTTGTTGTTTGCTTCTGGTTCAAGATCAGTTAAATGTATATGAAATGGTGATATTAGGACACAAGTTGAAATGATGTCCTAGATCCTCCGCAATGATTAACTCAGGCCCATTCAAATTCTCCTCTCCCATCCTTCCGATCTTTCAACCAGATAATGCCGATATGAGAAGCAACTGACAATTTTCATCGAATCTGGTCAAACATTTAAACGATTCAAAGTGAAGGATTATTAAAGTGTACCTCCTTCCCATGTTTTGATGTATATTAGTTTTTAATTTTTTTCGTAGTTGACTTTTTTCACTTTTAAATTGATCTGCGATATTTCAGCATATAACTTTTTCTACTTTGATTTCGATATCTGCGATCGTCTCCTGTCAAGTTGACGTCCGAGGTTCATACCAAACGCATAATTGCTCTAGATCTTTAAAAATCTAGTGATCCTTTTCTTACCTAAGTTTTTTGAAGCTGATGTCAAAAGCTAACGTAAATAGGCACTTGAATAAAAATAATTAGTGAACAGACAATAAGGTTAATATGGAAATTTTCATTAAGTTTTTTCAACTCACTTAAAAATTTTTTTAAATTATTATGCGGATTGCCATAATATGGGAAATTTCCAATCCTCGTTGTAATAGAATTCGCCATAATTAGTTAAAATTAATTGATTAATTTTTGCAAGAAACAGACAAGTTATTATAAAGTGTACTTATGCTTCTACCTAAGTGGAAATTTAATTTCAAGGGTTCAGTTAACATGCATTTACATTGTAACAAAAAATATAACTCGAATATTAGATAAGTTCTAATCTCGGTTAATAAATTTCGTCAAGGAATGAATGAGGTATCCCTGGTTTCTCAATATATTCTTTGCAGAGATAGATATACCACCATTTCGAATTATGGTTTTCATAATAAATTATTTAATTCTATTTAGGCAAGCAGTTAAAATCTGGTTAATCCCATTTTCCAAAACGCCCTATATTTTATCCCTTTTGTTTTAATTCACCATCTTGGGGATATGATTGCTTGAATTCATATGCAACGATAAGGAGCACATTCTCAAAAATTTCCGCTCGTTGCCTGAATATGTGACAAGCCGGATAAAAACAAATTTAGCATGAAATGAAATATTACTTAAGTAATAAAATAATGTTCCAATTCATTTATATTTTCTCATTTCTGTATCTAATAAGGCCATTTAACTTATAGCTTATTACAAAAGGCAATTATATCCACAGCATAGTACAAAATTTTTGCATTTTTCATTATGGAATGCTACTGAAATCAGTTAACTGCAAGTCCAACAAATGATAAAAGGATATGGATCGATAGGTCATTAGAGGGTCTTGCTTCCAAAATTCACACTTTGTAATCTGTCACCTGGATAACTATGCAAATTATTGCCCACGATATCCAGTCCTCATTGACCGGTTATTTAATTTTGACGATCTTTCTTGCAAATTCTATTCATTCATTCCTCCCTAAAGTTGAGATATTAGGCAGCTTACATGATCTTAAATGAATGGTGATCAGATAGACAAAAATTTTAACCATATACAGTTCATTTAAGGAGAAGGGATTTGATCGATAGCATAATATTGCGAACAATATAAGCACAGTTATATTCATTTTGCATGCTATTTAAACCATTTAAGTAATCAATAACGGCACGCATCATGACAGTTTGAATACATTTTGTGTCTAATGTGAAATTTGTCCTGTATTTTACCTGAGTTCTATAAAAAGGGCCATTTTGAACTGCTTTTTTGAGTGAGACATTTTACAAAGCATTGAGGAATTTTCATGTCGGAGAAAAATGACATTGGATAGGAGTTTGAGAAGGTGTGTGCTTGAGCATGTGGAGTGGGATAAATGGGGTGGAGGGAAAGCGTCATCATGTATTCTAGCGATGAGGTTTTCCTGTCACGAAATACAATGGAGTTGCTACTCGGTAATCGCAAAGAAAGAAAATGCAAACGTGCATATCTTTGACAGATCGAAATCACCCTTTAAAGACTTAGAAATCTTTGTCCGACTCCACTTACGAAATACTTTGTGTGAAAATTTAGTCGAAAAAATTTTCTTCAATTAAATAGTAAGGAAAGTTAAAGTTAAATTGTTGCCATTTTTATATTTGGTATTCCAATAAACCATTTTCATTGAATATAGTTCAATAAATAATACACTGGTGATAGACAATTTAAGAAAGTGTTTAAAAATGTAGATAACTTATAATGCTTTCAGTAAATTGTATTAAATTATTTATTACAGGAATTAGTTCACATTAAGCAGTTTTATTTTTGTAAATTAAACCATTAAAAGAATATTGAATGCAATATCTTGCAAACTTCAAAGTCAAAAGTTAACATCAACTAGGTATCATTATCTATCTAAGAAGACAAAGGTGGCATAACCAACCACTTATTAAATCAATCTTCTTAACTTAGGAACGAAATAATAAGAAAAAAGAATAGATTTACCAGAAGAAAATGATTTATTCAGTGATTCAGTGTAAGCGAACAATTAATTGGCTAAAAAATTTGACAGGGCATTTTTGCGTTGGAAATAGTAGTCTGGATTTATCATGTTCACTATTTTGGCATAGAATTTATGAAAGTTATCGCAGGAATTTTATTCTTATTATTATTTATTTATAAATAATTACTGGATGAGTAAAATGTAACTTTCATTATTAAAATCATGTAATTCATTATCTAGTCTCTTCTTTCTAATCTTCCACTTTTTCCGGAGGTGGAAAAAAGATAAACCCCCAACCAGTATCCCTCCCCCTGGTTACTTTTAATTTGGAATGCTAAACGGTGTGGTGAACTTTAACACTTACGCATGTATATTAAAGTTCGCATTATTCATCGATATAAGTTAGAGCTTTTTCTCTTCTCGCTGAAAAGGGGATCGCCTCTAACTGGTTTTTTTATTTAAGGGAGGGGTAGTTATCTCCGAGACTAAGGATGAATCAATTTATTTAAATGAAAGAATACAAGAATAAAATGCTTATTTTGCAAGTATATTACTTAATGGCTATCGAAGAAATTATGGCAAAGCAAAATCTTCTATAAGTTTTGATCATGGAGAAGCATTTGAACTTAAGAAAAGCAAAACTTCCAATGAGGAATGGAGCCGAGGGAGAAGTCGATAATGAAGTTTTGTCGTCTAGAATCTCATTTTTTTTAATTCCTAAGCACTTAGCTGTCCGAGGATAAAATTGGTTGAGTAATTCTCCTATATTTTAAAGTTTGAATTTTATTATCTAAATTTTGGGTGACTGGGTGAAATCGGTCCATTACTTTCAGCGTTTCTGAACGGCTGACTTTAATCGCATGGTTGACTATGCCACTTAGATTCATTTGTTTTTTCTTACGTCCAACCATAGGTAGACTAGACCTTCAAAAGGTTTTAACATAGCATAGTTCATTAGAACTCTAATAATTTATTCAGAAGATTAATATCGCTATTTGTTAGGAAATTTTCGTAACATTAAGCTAATCGCACTGTAGAATTCGATTCAATATTTATTTAAAAATGATTATTTTCAGGTGAATTACTAAATGGAGAGGTCTATTCAAGTTATAGGATGAAATACAGAGAATGAAAAGAATAAAACTATTAAAAGCTAAAATCAGTCGTCTTATTTCTTCTAACTCAAGTGCTTTAACAGATGCATATCTATCATTGGATACTTTTTAAAATGAATTAAATATGCTGGCATTAATATTAGCAATAAATTGAGCGAAATGGCCCATATATAGAGTAATTCTGTCTTGATGTAGAATTCTGGGTTCCGTGGGCTATTTTGGAGGCATATAAGTTATAACAACTAGCGAAGAAGGTGAGATAAAGATGCATCAGCCAGTCTGGGACAGAGTAAAATGGCGAATCTCAAGCATTCTACGGAACTGACTAAGTCTAATGTCTTTTCAGTACGACCTATTTCCGAGCCAGCCGCGCCTAAACAACAACCAGTCCTAGAGCCCTATCTGCCTGATCACCGAAAATCTCGATAGTCAGGCTCTCACTGTTGAAGATGGCACTTACGGAAAACTGCTTTTTTGAGCAAAATATGTGCAAAGGGTTGCTGCACTCTTGTCATCTCCAGAATGTCTGAATCGTTCACCAAGATCAAGTCTCCACTAGCCTTAGTCTGTTTAAACACATTTGAGTAAAACCAAAGCTTGTATCAAACCATGTTTTCTGTCCCAAACAGTTGACAAAGGTGAACGACAAATGCAAGGAATCTAAGAAAATCGGCCTTGCTAAATCCGTTTCCCGCTCAAAGAAAACAACATTAAAAGTTATTGCACAAAATGCGGGCGAGTTTAAATAATAAGATCCTGCACACTCTTTTCACCAGGATACAGTTATGTGCCTCAAATTAAGTTTCTTGGTCTCGTATTGATCTCATTTGTGGTGAACTTATCCGATCTTATCCCGTTTGATTCACATTAAAAGTGGCTTAAGGTTATATACATAAAGTCTGCCACAACCGGTACCATCATCAAAGGTCGCCGCCAGGTATTTGCCACGCATGACACAGCAAAAACGACTGTGTCTAGGAAAGTAGCCCAGTCGTTTTTGACGAGATTTGAAAACTTTTGTCATGGTCTCAATATCTCCCATATTCATTCCCACCAAAATCCAATTGTCTGGAAGAATAACGTGTTGACAGTTTAAAAAGGCAACTTCTCGTGTCATGAGAGGGGAGAACAGTGGAATAGATTCTTGATTTTCATCCAGTCTAATCTGACCGCAGTCTTTCGAAAGTTCTTATGAGGCGAAAATCCTGCACAATTCACGGCGAAGATGTCGATGTTGTAACTTGCTCATAAATGTAAGTGTTGGCGTTTGCGCCACCGCAGCCAACTCTGACCTGATGAACAGCCGCATCTTCCAAATCAAAACCGTATCCAACGGCGATCAACCTAGACGCATGAGACCTTTTTCCACTTTGGAACCCTAAAACCCCGGAGATCCAGTATAGCCATTGACTTGACCGTTATTCCAGACGTTACAGAGGCTGACAAAGAAGATTCAATGTGGATCTAACGTTCCAAACTCATGCAGGAGGTGTTGGATAAAAATTAATAAATTGACAGTTTCATTGCTAATTATTTTCAAACACTGTATATTTTTAAGACGGGGTCAAATATTTCATCACTAACTTGAGCAGTAAATTCAACAAAAGACTCATATACATATAAAACTTGGTTTCGTTACCTAGTTCTGGATTCTTGTTGGTTATTCATATGTTTTTTACACTTGATCTGTAAGTAACTATTAAAGATAACTGTTGTAATAAATCATGAACTTATAGAAATATCGGTTTCGTTTTATAAAGTAACTACAAGATGTCGATTCAAGTGTTTTCGGTAAATATTAACATCTGAAGTACGCAAATTTGAAATCACTGAAGCATATGTTGGATTAATTTAACCTACAGAATTGTTTCGACATAACCTGTTAGATAGAGTAATTGAAAACTGTTGTAATATAAAGAATATGCTTAAATCCTTAAGAGGAAATGGATAAAATAGTGGAAGAAATGGAGATTAGAATTTGTGGTTTTACTAGGAAGTACAAGAACATAAATAAAAGGAAAATATAGGCGACCTTCATCTAACCCATTGGTTTTAACTGGCATTCTCGATTTCTCAAAAAGCATTACGCGACTACTAGTCTTGACATCCGGACGATATTTCGCCATAAAATCCCTCATTATAACATTTGTCAAAAAATATCCGATTTTCTATATTTACTAGGCCGTATCTTTGTAAAATATATTAAATTACACTTGTACATGCATAGATGCTTGTTTAAATACTTTTTTTTTGAAGCTTGTTGAAAATAATCCCGAAGAAATGTTTCAACTGTACTGCGAGCATGTCTTGCGTAAATTGCTGTTGCAATATTTTAAACACTTTTTTCCTCACTTAAATTCAACTATTTTTCAGTTATTTTTTACTTCATTGTAAAACTGTACTTTGTTATTTCCTGTTTGAAATAGTAGGAAAAAATAATGTGGACTACTTTTAGTGAAATAAAGGTAGAATATACCGAAATTTACATCCGTCTTGCGACTATAAACGGGCATTAATATATGCAAATACCAAATTTAAAATGCGAACAAAGGACGAGAATAGAATTTGCTTCCGACTGTATTAATTTAAATTCCCTCTCCTCCTTTCTATTTTCTTGGTTTATCAGACTTTTTCTCTCTCGTTTCCAGGTAGAGTCAAATTGAAACCTCCCATTTTTTGTTCTTCTACGTACATTTTGCTATTCTTTACAAACTTACCTAAACAGACACAAGCGCATGCCCTTCCAATTGGAAAATGCCCTTGTTTTTTTAACTCTTCTTTTTACACAAACTACTGGTGTTGCTTTTCTCCTTCACTTCCCTCTTCTTTCTCTTTCACATTCTCCCTTCGATTTTCACTCTCCCTCCCCCCCTTACCCTACCCTAAATCCCAAACCCATCCAGACGTATGTGTGATTTCCCCGACATTACACGCTGCCGGAAGGAACGAACGAAAGCGGTCTTTATCGGCTCTCTCTATTTCACGCGTGCGCTATTCTGACAACATGTGTACTAGCATGAATGTCTACAAACTAACTACTACTGCAATAACAACAGCAACTTTGACATCGTTAGACCTCTATGTTTTTTTCTTCTATTCCAACTTTCCCGATCACTTTGGTGCATACTTGGGTCCGTGCGCACACACGCTTTCTTGTCTTAATACGTACAGAGCACGTTTATAAATAAAATTCTGTTTTCCGCTAACGTCGGTGATGGCGGTGGCGGCATGTGAACAGTTTGGGGTGAGGTGCCAAAATTGCACCTCGAAAGTTGCCACACACAAACAGGGGAGGAATGTTTTGTGTTTCGAGTTCTTCTTAAAGGAGGAGAGGTTTTTTCGCGATTCCAATTACCTACTAGGCACCAAAAACGGGATCATTAACTAAAATCCTGGTAAAATTGTGACATTCAATGCTATTTTTAGAGCTATTTAATACTTTGGATTATTTTCCCTTTGAAATTCATTATGATTTTATTCGAGTATTAAACCACGTTTCCTCAAAGTGCGAACTTCGTATTCTAAAATTATGCCAAATAAAATGGGAAAGAAAATAGATTTGCAATCCTACTCCTAAAAGACTAGTTAGGGTTTTTTAATTTACCCTCTCTCGAATGGGAAAAAATCATAGGTATCGACGGACCAATTGAAAAGAATTTGAATTTCGGTTCTTTATCTCCGTATATGGATGCAATGTCTCTAATTGCGGTATGAAGGAAGAAATGGATTTAAAGAGTAGAAAATTATTTCATTTGAGGTTATTTCAAGTGAGTAGGGTGTATTTCAATTTCACAATCTGAATTGGGTTTTTTGAATTGGTGACGAAATAAATATGAATTACTAATTTTATAATAAATTTCAATCATAGTTTTGTGGTAATAAGATTTTATTACATTTATGAGAAGCATTTTTTTGCATTGTAAACGAAGATCTTGAACTCCAAATGAAGTATTTCGAATTATTCCAGCTCCGAATATTATTAAAACGAGGCGCACTTCCAAAGAACAGAATAAAAATCCTATCGGACTGCATTAAATAATGCAGAATAACGTATAATGATGTAAGAATGGTATTGTCTAGGTGAATGTGGGGAATATATTTTCCAGAAATCTCTCAGAATCACTCTGACCAAATACCTACTCGTCACCTAATCTCTTAGCTACTATATGACGACTTCTCATCGATTGTTAGCCTGACATATACGTTTCCATGTGATAAATGCGAGCTTTCATAGGCTCTGTACAGTTACTTCGTTCTTTCTCTCGTATTTCCATTCTTTCTGGTCAGCACACTTTATTCTCCTCTCAGTCTTGAGAAAGGCTGTTGTTTGCTGTTAGCCAGTAGGAAGATCTGTAGTTTGTAAGGAGATATATCTTAACTTAACGTGGTCTAGCTCTTAAAAATGTGTGAAAAGTTGTGAGTAACTTCCATCACTCTTTTCAAGGAGTTTTCGTAGAGTAGGTACTAAGTCATTGTATGTTCAGAACAGATGCTATGCGACAGCAGCATACGAAAGGGAGGTTTTTAAATGAATCAATTGCACATGATTAAATGAATTAGGTATATTTTAGAGAAGAATGGCAAACATAATACAATTCATCAATGGGTTCTTTTAACAACAGACACTTGATATTCTTCAAAAATATTTATAATAAGATTAACTATAATCAAATGAATAACTCAGTTATTTATTATTAACAAAATCAGTTAAGTATATCATATTTCATCTGTAATCCAGTATACCATCTTTTACTTATTAAAAAGCGGATGATTTAAGAAGCCGAAATTATTGACTATCAAGTACTTATCTAAATTAAGCGTCCTTATTAATGTCCTTGCCCATTAAATGAAGTGTCCACAAAACTGACTTGGGTAAAAGAAAAGCTTGTATAGTGCCTTTGTGACTCCTGGACGCCGTGGAATATCTACCTCTAATTCTAGCAAAAGGCCGGAAGTCAGTGAGGCGAAGTCTGGACAGGAAGTAGCTAGTTCTAATTCAAAAATATAAATAACACAAAACATTAAACCATATAGAGACGACGGGTGGGGGTATACGTCTATGAGATCGCTGCACACCCAGATAAACACACAGCTGGGGTAAGTAGGTTGACTAATGACATCTAATTAAGGATAGGGAAATGACCACTTTAGGACAGGTCAGATAAGGACTCAACAATTACCACTCTTCTTCTTGATCGGAAATAATCAATGCAGGTAGTCATTAACGTTACTTGATATGTACTGATGAGCACAGATCTCATGGGCCTCGACTCGACAGACAAGTACGTTAATCATTATGCCACCGGCGCATAATACTTCTCCAGTCATTTTAAGTCTTTATAAAAAGATATTACGCAATTCTCCCACGTAAATGTTTTTTTTCCAAAATACATACCCTTATTTCTAAAATGAATCAGTAACTTATTTCAATTGTATAATTTTATTAATAATCATGATTATAGGCATCTATTTAATCTCCTTAAACAATATCACAGATACATTTTCCCATGCAAATGTTGTTTTGAAAAATAGACTGGTTGAATGGCGTAAGAGTAGCTAGTTTCTTTACCAATTTCTTTGCATCACATGGTTGTTTCCCTTAAAAAAATATTTAAGATGTATGTGGGAGACTCATTTAGATTATAAACAATTTAAGCATGAAAGGATGCAATTATTAAATGAAGTAGGCTTGGTTTAATTTCGCAGTATCGTTCATTCTCCTTAACCGACGGGGAGCATGATACATCAGTTAGACAACAAAAAATATTATAATAGCAGCGAATGAGGTTTCCGAATGAAGACCGAAGGGTTTCTTATGAAAACCATAATTACTTATCTGATTCAATTTTTTTTTAAAATAAGCACCTAAAATGATTCATCGCAGATACTCAAGTGAATAGCTTATTTGGACATGAAATTTATGATCTCGAATTAAAAGTTTAATTTCACTTTACTTCTACGCCTTATCTAAGTATAAAATTTAACTTTTTTCAGATTATTGTAATTACTGAAGAACCATGCTTACTTTGATTTCGCGTATTAAGCATGGATTTTGCTTTACTTAGTTGTGTTTTAAGTAACCAATCTTTAACATACTTTTCCAAATAACCGACCCATAGAAACTGTTCTTCCATATCTATAGATTGATCTTTCATCTAAATTTTATAAAAATTAATTTAAAAATTTTATTAACTGGTGACATTCTGGTTAGCTTTTTAGCTATTTTTAATCTCCGTCAATGATTATCGTAAATGTTTCCAGAAAGAGCCCCAGAGCGAATGATAAAGTTACTGTTTTTCATTCTTTCAGTCTGCCAAGTCATGTGTAGGTTATGAATCTCTGTCAGTTTTATCCTTTAAGATTCCGAAGTTGCAAGAGCATGCAGAATGTGTGGGCTCCATGGATTTATTTAAAAAGCGTAAATTATGCAATATAAGGAGCGATAATAAAATAAATTGTGATGAAATTGAGGTAGAAAATTGCAAACTGCCGAATATCATCTGAGAATATTTTGCCTTCTCGATCTTAGTATCTTTTTGATCGCTCCCTCTTTATCATTTATTGAAGTTTTTATTAATTGATTTAATTTGCTTTTCAAAGTTAAAAATCGGGAAAATTTTTACATAATTGTGGAAAAAATTCCGAGGAAGCTATTCTGTTTTTCTGCATCTGAGGCCACAAGTACTTGAACTGATCTTTTTCAATGTGATTCAATTACAGTGAAATCTTAATCATTACTTTCGCTCCTTTCAGTGACAAAGGCTTATTGCCTAAAAAGTTAATAGTTCTGTCACGTAAATTGTAAATGCGTCGTTCCTAATCTCGTCTGGCTGCTCTAGGATATAAATAGATGAAGATAAATAGATGTAATATGGCTGACCACACGATTAAATAACCGGTTCTTAATATAGTCTACATTATCTCACCCTTAAATCTGAGAGCCAGAAAATGAATACTGAACATTAGGACGCCACAAAATGAACTCTTACCCTTTTGAAAATATGGACGACTCCTGGATTCAAATAAAATAAGACTCGTGATGTTCTGACTGCATAACCTACCTATTATTAAGACCATCCCTCATTTACTGTTATCCTTAACCAGATACTTCCCCATGATTTAGAACTTGTAAGATATTAAAAATAATGTAAATTGGTGGAGTTAAATTGTATACCTTAATTTAAATGATCTTATAAAGCAAGAATTTCAATCAATTAATAATAGTTTTACTGCACATTAATAACTTGTGAAAGTGCGCCAATAAAGTGGGCTCAACATGCACTTCCATGTAACAGAGGTTTAATAAGCATTCTAATTTAATGATAATTGAATTTTTAACACAATACAATAACACTTCTATGGTTTTTAGTTTAATCTCATTTTTTTCATTTGATTACTTGACGCTTCTTTCCCTTAGCGATTTCTTAAAATACATGTGATTTTGACCTCTAAATAGATCATCCAGACTAAGTAGAACACGGCTTAAAGCCTTAGTTTAAGCCCGTGTAAAATACCGATTTTTCATTCAGCTGCATTCCATTATTGATGTTTCTGTAAAGCGAAATTGGTGCATTGCAATAGAAGCTTGACTTGCATGCATCTGTTTAGAAAACTTAATCCCTCTAAGCAAAGACGAAGACCCCTGTTAAAAAGATGGAACCGTTTAAGATTAACTATCAAGTGACAATTCAGCAGAGTTTAGTAAATCTAAAACCCCCGACTCCAACAAATGAATGACACAAACACCCCTCGATTATCAATTATCTTTACCCATTTTCCTTTAGTCTATTTACTTCATTTTTATAGATCATTGACATAAACGTTCGATGTTTGCCTATTTTGAGGCTACTAGTCACGCCAAAATACTTCAAATCAACAAATTATACAATAGGTTAAAAAGATACGAATTAATAAAACGAAAACCTAAGATTAATTGACTTGCCTATGGACCCATGCATAAATATGACACAATTGTAAGATCGTTGTAAAACACTTTGTTCTAACCCAGACTGTGTGGGTAAGGAAGAAATTTCTGTATATGGAAGGAAAAAATAAAAAAAATAGTAATAGTAGGAGTTAATACATTGCGGAAGCATAAATAGAAGAATGAGGATGGTCCGCAAGGTCGATTTATGTATACACAAAAAAGAAGGCATCGAGGGAAAAGGAAAGACATAGTGCTCTATTTAGTCAAATTACATTGAGGTAATCACCAAGCGGCGGGGTGATGGATTGTAGGATTATCATTGACACTTAAGTAGTTTTCATTAGTATCCACAACCGAGGCGAAGTTGAAAGCGGAAGCATTGGAGCCCGTCCTCTGATGCACGCCCTGAAATCGGTCAAGTTTTGGATATTCGATCACGTCATGATTTGATGGAGAACTGTTACTGCTTTCTGAATCCCCATTGCATTCATTTGAGGTAGATAAGAGCATATATGACTCATCGACCAAACCACGACTATTTCGCTTGCACCAAGTTGGTGAGAAACGATGTTTAGTCGTCACATCAGTGTTCAAGTGAATCACTCGAGTTGGTAGTGGGCTCATAAACTCCTTGATCAAATCGCTCAGAGATATATTTACATCCTAAAACAGAATATAGACATTTCTTGTTACCTAATTTATATAAGTAGAGGAATTTATGACTATCTAAATTATCCATCGTTGCATGGGCCCCATTTCATCATCAAGAAAATAGAAACTTTGACAAAAACTTGTGGGAAATATGGTTTTTTTCAGTTCACTTAGGGGAACATCGAAGGAATACGGAGGACTAAACTTCGAGGCGATATCTCCTAGGTGTCGGGAGCAAGACCATTTCCGTTAGAGGGACACAAAATCGACATAGGAACACAGATCGCTGAAATAATATATCTGGGCTCGATCTACTTCTCTTATTAGATTCAAACTGTCAGTTATTCACTGGGGTTAGAAAAACACACATTTAGGTGGATAATTTTATTTAGCATAAATGCATTCACGACCCACGCACTCTGTTGACGATGATAAGAGGCTCTTAAAAGCTCTCTTTGACTCAGAACGCCAATTATGATAAATAAATGGAAAACGAAGCTTATAAAAGCACAGGAATGCACAAAGAAATGATTAGCGTATTGAGGAATCTACTTAAATCAAAACTGGATTATTTTACACATAATTTCCAATTCCCTTTAACTGATCGTTAAACAATTATGATGAAATATGAAGTTTCCGATAATATCGATTACTATTTAATAAATCCGAAAATTGTTCTCAAATTTTATTACCGCTTATTTTGCCCCAGTGGTAATTTATGGGCCGATTTTGTTATCTTAACTAACTCTAATTCATTATCGATTTTCAATGTCCAGTTCGATGAAACAAGTTCTTACAAACATTAATATATTACTTACTTTATTTCAGTGGCCTAACGGTAACAAAAATTTGACATATACTATTCAATATCGATAAAATTCCTATCGACAATCACATATGTGTAAGAAATAAGGTGAGAGGTGAATGGATTCACTGAGGGCACTTGTAAAATATCGGAATCGATAAGACCAAGCAAGGTCATATGTCAATGAGAGAGTGATATCGGGTAAAATAAAGAGAGTTAGTATGAGAATAATACGCATATGATACCGATCACAGCAGGAGCGACAGGAAACCAACTCGCAGAAACCACGGATAATTTGATCTGAAAATTTTCGGTTTATGATAACAGAATTATATAGAAAGCACACCGATTTTGTTTTTATAGATAATACTTTGTCTCCGAGCGCCTGTAAAATGCTTGTTTCTTTCTTGATTCTTTGATATTTCGATAGGCCATCAGATCCCAAAGCTAACTGGGAAAGAATTAAGACAAAGCAAATGGGATCCGAATCAAGTTATTTACAGAGCAAATCAAACCTCATAGAAAATAAATTTTGAACTGCTATGAAACCAAAGTTCAAATTACCAAAAAAATATGATAGATGAATGTATACACAAACTTATGATTACTGACGGCAAAAATTCAGGTAAAATCGAAGTAAACTTCAAAAGCTGTTCCTCGAATCTCAATACTCCGTTCAGAGGAAAGAAGAGAAAAAGTCCAATCGTTTGAATCCATCACTTAATGTTTCAAATTTTGGAAAAAAAGAAAAAATAAACTACTTTTTATCCTAGTGTTATCCTTAAAACAAACACAATCTGCTGACCGGAATCCGTTTTACAGGACAGCATGCGTTTATTTGGGTTAAACGAGAATAAAAACTAACCTTGAACAATGTCAGTAGCACAATTCCACTGATGATACAGATAAGTCCAACAGCATTTCCAATATAATCAGTGGCAGTCAGCGAAGTGCCTTCTTTAAATAGGATCGCAGAGGCTATCAGAACGAATGCCGTGAAGAAGACATATAGCAGCGGGGTGACAATACTCGTATTGAAGATGTCTAACGATCGATTGAGGTAGTTCAATTGGACGGTCAAGCAGAATATTAGGCCAATAAGGAAGAACCAAAATATCCATTTCCGAAGGATGGAGAGAACACCAAATTGAATTGCCTCCTGTAAAATTAGAACATCCAGAGTGCATTGTCAATCGATTGATTTTTGTGCATTCAGTAGATCCACATTCATCTCATAAGTGAAACGTAAGGGAGTGAATTTTTGGAACAAAATTTGAGCATGCGAATTAATTAAAACATGGTACGATTTATGTAATTAGAAACGCCTCTGTACATTGGGGGGACTTGAAAAATTAAATGTATCACGAGATTTCATCAACAATGTAGCTATAGCTACTTCTGTGCGAGAGGTATCAAATATTTAATGTTGTTGATTAGGTAACTATATTTCTAATTTAACTTTAAAAAAAGAATGCAAAAAGCAGAAAGATGAAATACTTTTATTACTTTTTGATAAGAATGTTTTAAAAGCAGCCTATACTTTTTCCCAACGATATAAAGCTGGTATATGCCAAATTTATTGATTAAGATAATAACCTTATACACTGGGGCTTAGACAGAATGAGTTCACATTAAATAGTAGAGATATTTCACTTAATAAAAATGCGTTGGAAATTCGCTTTGAATCTCTTAATGTTACGTTAAAAAATTATCGCTAGTCTTACCTATCTGCTCTTGCCTGGAACACGATACAAATAGAAGTTACATGACCAGCTACGGAACTAAATCTATCGGTCAACAAGCTCTGAATATTTTGGACATAATCTCATCCATGAATCTAAGAGTTAATTAATGAAATTTGACTATTAGAGCATTACAGGGTGAACTATACTCCCTGCGAGAACATGAACAACTCAATGCTCCCAAGATTTAAATAAAATAGGACTAGCGATTCCACAACTTCATTATCCGCTTCTTCCTGACTTCCTTCTCTGTTTAATAGTTTACTGGACTTGTTTACATTTACCATTATTCAGATGCTTTACCTCAATTAAAACCTGTAAAAATGGTTTCTACACTTTCATGTGCATTAGTAATAATAATAATAACCATCTCAAGTAGGAATTCATACGAAATTATTTCAATCTCAGAATAAGGAAGGCATCCGAATTTGTACTTCCTTGGCTTTGTTCAACTTTTAATGCAGTTAAGACGAGTTTTTTTCTGATCACCCTCTAAGTATTTTCGTTTCACCCCCCCCCCC
>CAADRB010000030.1:1548448-1573710 GCA_900708905.1 Hymenolepis diminuta
GGGGGGAGGATTACCAATAACAGTTCATCGTATTTAAAATGACGCCTTAAAATAGTACGAAAAAAGCAAGGGTCATATTTCTAAATTTCGTCCAGAACGTAATTCTAAAATTTCTCCAACTTCTTTCCCCAAAATCCAATATTAACTATATATCCTCCTGTCAGTTCTTAACGTACAGATTTCCGTGTCCATAGGAGTAAAGTAACCTCAAACGCTCAAAAAAGGCGAAAGGAGCCATACTGGAACCTCAGAATCATCATTATTAATTAGGGCGGAAAAGTCGAAGCATCGGACGTGCACTGATGGGTTTCAAACCCTTATTATCTGATGGCAGACACACACGCCTGCGTTTAAATTTTAACTGAGCAATTATGCGAGTTAGCAGGTTTCGAACCTACAATATGCATTTGACTCTGTACGTATGCACTTTGTACCTATAGACAGATCTTAGGAGTTAAGTAACTTTCTGTAAAACAATGTGTCAGTCCATGTGTTCTTAGCTCTTTAACCCCGTAATTATCTACTTTATCCACACACCTATGATTACTAGTTTTGACATAGCCGTCCCCTGTTCCTTCTTGATACGTTTACTCTGCATTCTCTGTTAGAAACACGAAGACATTATAGAGTCCTCTATCTTGCATTAGTGACTCCTAAGCCCTACCCTCTTTCCTTAATAAGGTCTAGTTGTTTACTGGAAGTTAATACCATCTGTTGAATTTAGGCGTCCATTTATAACATGCCCACCACTGAGTCGATTATCATTTGGTTCCAGTTCCCCAACCACCAAGTCTATTGCCTGTCCTTCCAAGCTTCTGTCTCCCTTTTCTGTTAAGGGACAGACGAACACAGGTACCTATCCCATATTATCTCTCTTTTCTACCCTATTTTTGGTGAAGAGCGATAGCTTAGATAGCCTTTTCTGTCCTCTAACGACTCCTAATCGATGGCGCCTTGCGAAAAGTTTGAACGAAAGTGCTACGTCCTCAGCGTGAAAAATATTGGTATATCATCCAAAAAACGTTTTCAAGCAAGACATCTTTATTCTCAAATGTAACATGGAGAGCGAATAATAGAAGTGAGAGAAATTGAGACTAAAATAGAGTGTGAGAGACCAAAGGAAAGAGACGCATGCGACCTCACAAAAGAATAATGAGAATATTTCTACAACAATATATTTTCTTCTCTAACGATGTGGTGTGTATAATGATCTTCGCGCGAAAGAAACTCTAATCCTCAATGCCAGTGTAGATGTGTAGGTAAAATAAATTATGTGAGAGAGGAAGGCTCAAATGAAACAGACAGTAAAATCGCACAATAATTTAGCCAAAATAACGCCATATGGGGGAGAAAATCAAGATGGAGATGAAAGAGAAGCACAATAAGGCGTTATGTCATCACCACCATCTTCTATGGATGAGTGAGTGGATGATATCACAGATTGGCTGCTCTACACATGGCATACGAAAGAGGTGGAAGAATGGCACAGAAATGAATGGAGAGTGAGATTCAATTTAGTGTATTTTCTATGGCCTTGTGTGTGTGTGCGTGAGTATGTTTATAACCGTCTCAACAGAAAGACTAAGGGTATTCGTAATAAGAGAGAGATTAGGAGGAACACACTGCAGATCTATCGAGAGCCACCAGCATCTGCACCAATACCAGTAGCTGGAACATTATTCGGGCCACTTCCATTATCTTGCAGCCGATAGAGGGAATCCGATCCTGAAGAAGTCTGTTGCTGTGGTTGCTGTCCACTTGTTTGTTGTTGCTGCGGAGACGTCGTAGACGTAAAACCTCCGGAAGAAGATCCGAACTGCGAAGAGGCAGAAGGAGGGGGGACTTCCTGAACACTTTGCGACATGGGGTTCAGTGGACCTCTGGATCCATTACCAAAACCGACCCAAGAAGCCAGATTTGTCAGTGACAGCAGTCCATAGGCATTCAGGACCCGCATAGCATGAGTAATCTCCTCCATAGCATCCTCAGTATATCCTGCCGAATGAAGGAAAGCCCTCACAACATCTGGAGAAATTGGGAAAGGAGGGGAGGAGGAAGATGACCACAGATTAGCTCCACCTCCTCCTGCACTACCACTGGCATGAGGTGGAATCGACGCAGCACCAAGGAGGCTCTGAGGAGCACCAGTTCCACGTCCATTCATCATACGACGACTGGGGTCGAGCCGACCATTCGGGGCAGTGGGAGAGGGCAAATGCCCCCCGCCACTACCACCTCCATGATGATGGTGGTGGGAATGTGTCTGCTGTGGTGGTGGTGGGTGCATGAAACATCGACCGGGTGGTGAACAAGGAGAGAGGGCTGTGGCCGCGTTGGGATGATGAGATGGGCCTGTAGGGGGTGCAGAGAATAGAGCGTAGGGGGAGCCAGTTGGATAGGCGCTTGCTACTGGACCTGTCACGTCAACATAGGAGATATTGGGACAACTGGAGGAGAGTGGATCCTCTGCGATCTTGGTGAGAAGCAGCCGCATTGTCTCGCGAGTTTGATTCAATTCACCTAAGGCAAATTAACACACACATCAAGTGTACCCAACGAGGTTTACCAGAGGAAAGCGAAAAGCAAGCCATTATCATAGCGTAAATCCCCATCTCAAGGCATTTGAGCAAACGCAACGAAGTGTGAAGCAATGAACTATATGCAGAAAGAAAAGCGATGATCTCGCACTATCGATGGGATAACTTTTCCTCAGATGCAACGGTCAACAAGGATTTTCAGTGCCCAATAAAAAGACGAAGGTGGTTAAAACTCCACATATCAGGATGTCATCTTTTTTGTTGAGATCGATATTCCGTGCTAATCTCTTCGATAAATCCTTTGAAAAAGCAGTAGTACATGTTCTTCGGACTCGGAAGAGAAGTAATTATCCCAAACACCGTGAACCAAATCTCATACTCCTTACTCTAACTAATTCCTTTGCTGTAGTTAGACATGTATTTGTTCAATCAGTATACGATCTTTACTAATAAACAGGCATATTTATAACCAATTGAAATTTCAAAAAAGGAGCAATATCCTGTTTTGTTTATTCACTTACAAATAAATCCATAAACGAGCAAAACTGAATTACTGAATATCAGATTAATAATTTGTTTTATAAGGAGAAAGCAAATAGCTTACAGTAGAAAGTATACATTACCTGGACTACCTCAGAACACCTGTTAGTGGCATGCATACACACTTGCCTTACCCATACTTACTTGAAAAGAAAGATATAAAAGGGCAAATCGAAATTAATCAAGCGAATGAATTTAAATCATACCCATTTAATTCTAATAAAAATTCTTGACAATTGATATCAGTAACCCAATATACGGAGAATCGGACAAGTGAGCGTTTCAAGTAGAGAAGCAATAGTGTCTTAATTCCCGAAAAATTGGAACTTGAAGATATGATCCTTCTTCGAGTAATTGTATAAGCCCACGACCGATGCATGTCTTGAGTTTGGATGACGTGTTTAAAATCGGTAAAATGAGCCAGCGGCGTAACGGATAACATGCACTTCAGCAGTCAGAGACCACTAGTTTTATACTTAATGGCAGATATTGAAACCAACTATGCTGATTGCAAGATGGCACTGAATCAAAGTCTATCAAGTGCGAGAGCCCACGTTGCTACACTTCCCTTTAACTTATCTAAACCAGTACGACCTGCCTTTTAAATCAGAAAATATTAGAACATAAAATAGCAGAAACAGTAACAATCAGACAAGAAGGGAATAGTGCAAATTAATCCCATGGAAAGCCTGCACTGCGTCCATAATTCAGATCACGAAATATCTTTAGTAAGTACAAAATAATCAGCATTAAAGAGCAAAATAAAAAGGACAGGATTAATTAAAAGTAAAGTAATTCCGAATCGAACAAATACGCTGAGATTCGAGAAATGGCAACAACTAAGTGTAAAGGTTATGACGTGAAAAAGCTTATAGTAGGCTGGCCTAACTGTGCCTACATAAAACTGGATGAGTTCTTTAATTAGGAACGTCCCAGGATTAAAAACACTAATAAACATCTTACTACTGAATTTGAAACACACCGATGGAGGCTTAACGATCATAATAATCACACAAATTGCTTGAACATTTCCAATAAAGTGTAAAGAAGGAAAAGGCATCAACTAATCGCATGAGGAACCGGAATACTAAATAAACGAATAGCATCTACCTCAGAATACAAAAAGACAAAAAAATAGAGAAAAGGGCGAATTCGATCTGAGAAAACATCTATTATTTACAATTACTTGTTTCCAGATGAAGAAATTATTAGCGAAGTGGCATGCAGCTATGAATGATTGTCAGTGAATCGATACTGCTCTGCAAAATTTAGTCGACTGAAAATGTTTAGTTTTGCCAGAATGTCTAACTTCACCGCAAGATAAGCATTCAAAGAGGGAAATTCTATTAATATTGTTAACAGGTATGAAATGTGTGGGAATCTAGCAATGATATGAACCAGCATCAAAACAATAGCAGAAATACATTAGCTAAGAGCTGTCCCAAACCGGAATAACAGCGTGCTAGCATAAATACGTCAAATCCCCGTCGGTCAGAACAGTATACGAAAGTGTTAAAAATACAAACACATCCGAATGTCAATAATGAAGCGAATTCGTTTCAATCATACTAGTGACTTGACAACTGGTGAAGCTAATTCTTCGACAAGAAAACAGTAAAATTTAAATCAATTAGGGAAGGAAAAAGAAATAGATAAACTAAATCACTTGGAAAGGGTGCACTATATCTAAAAATCAGAACACAAAACATATGTAGGTAGCGCAAACATCCGTCTCGTATTTAAAGTGCGATACATTAAAGTCCCAAAGACTAGGATAATTTCCCATTAAGCAAAGACACCTAAAACTCTAGAAATAAATAATTGGTGAAATCACTCCCAGAAGAAACTGGACATAAAATAATTGACATAAGCACGTTAATTTTCTTGACGATTCAAGTAATCAAGTGACATGGATTCAAACTTTACCAATATGAATCCTATGAATGGAATTATTACATAAATAGATCAAGTATATATACCAAAGCGTCTTCACTAAGAAAACAAAATTCCATTATAAGCACACGCCTTAACACTATGAAAGTATAAGAAAATAGTGGAATGAAGTGAGGGAACAAAGTAGTAAGGCATTGGTTAACCTGCCAACTTTACATAAACCTAAAAGTTCATGACCCCTTAATGCATTTATCGGCACCCTAGTGACTTCAAAGTAATTTTAAAAAATAATCCACGTAACGTGTAATTGATAAAAAACGAGGAAGAATGGTATTAACAGATATGCGGGATGTAGATATAAACTTACAAACGGACAAAGTGAGCATTTATATTCGCATGCATGCCTGATGAATTAACCAGCTAAATAATATTTACCGATTTAAATAATATGTTATAATAAGGGTCAAGGTAATGAACGAGAATACTCACCACCAACCGTTATGCACCTTTCAGCAAGACTCATTTCTCTAGATTTTTGAGAAACTTGGATGAAAGCCCCAGTTTTACTTTTAATTTCTTTAATAAAGCTACCTCCTTTGCCAATAATCATCCCTGCAGTGCTATTGGGTACCAGTATCTTCACCTGCTTGCGTCGTTCATATGGAACCCTGCCATCAGAAACAATACGTGAAATTGTTTCCGGTTTTTCATAAATCTTTTCGGAAATATAGTCATAGACCTCAGTTATTGCGTCCGTAGTTCCAATAATTAAGCAAACACGTTCATTGGTTCCTATCAATGGAAGATATAATAAAAGGTTTCTAACCTGGGTAGAAATCATTAGCTTTCGACATCTTAACTTTTGCACCAGTGCAGTTTTGTATATTTGTAATAGCTTCCCCATTTTTACCAATAATTGCTCCTGCAGCCACAGAAGGCACAAGGATTTTTAGGTGCGCGTTGTCTAATGAGTAGATGAAATAATTAATCATGTTTTACCTTTACACTGTTTAACCAGTCCAAAATCCTTATTCTGGGATACATCTGATTCAACATTTTCGACCGGTTCTTCTTTACCTTCATTATCTGAATTAGTGGGCAATTCACCCTCCCCTACCCCAGTCATATTAAAATCATTACCGGACATATAGCGCGCCCTCATTTACCCATATTAAAACCAATTTAAACATCATTTTAATTTATTAATTAATGACTTATATATTATTGTTATTTGATACAGTGAATTTTTTATAACAGAAAATGCACCTAAAATAGTCTATCTTGAAAGATACATTTATGAAAGTGCCAATGTAGTGAGAAAAAAGTTATAATCAATTAATTAATTAAGGAACCTATTTTACCTTCTATTCTTCTTGTGATCATTTTTTTATTCGTCATGGCAATTTTAATAAAGCCGGCTATTCAATAATGAGGAGATAACACGATAATATTAAAAGTGATTGTGCATTCAATATTCGAAATAGGATGTTTGCATCCACATACATAACTGAAAAATATAAAAGGTCTGATATTTTTATCAAAGTATTTATATCAATATATATAAAAGGTTATATATACCATCTCTTTTCTTCATCGTGATCCGGATCTTTTATTTGGCAAATCTGCTAATTGCGCATAATAAATGTCAGATTTAAGTGGCATGAAGCACATTATTTATTTTGCATCGATTAAACTATCCTTCAACGTTCTGCGCATTCTATTATTTATTGCCTTGTGCCACTTGCTTCATATTTAACCACCAATTTCAAATCTATCCTAGTTAACTGAAATCCAAATAATAATTTATTTATCGCCAGTAAAACTTGCTTCTGCCTTTCCGCCACTTGATGTTTTCACCTGTACTATGATACATTTTGCATCCATTAGGTAGGTCATATTCACCATCGAATGCAAGTGTATTCTAGAAAGCTGAAAAGCACACTTTGCTTTAATTCTTGAGTTATTGTTCTGGCAACCTGAATCTTTTCTGCCTTCTTTTCAGCATCAACAATCTTCAAAATTAACTTGTTCCAAGGTCAATTATTACTTAAGGTAAAAGCACACGCATACGAATTAATATTTACGGAGATTTCATTTTCGTGAAATAGCGCTCAGCTCGTGAATTCATTTCCCTGTGAAAGGATTTTTTGTCAAAATTAATGCTTATCGTGAGAAAGAGAGTACTCATATGTGCGCATTATATGACAGAGATTTAGTGGTAATGTTGTTTCGAGATTATGGTGGAGACTAGAATGAATTTTGATTATTCTAAAGCTGGGAAAATTATGCATTCAAATTGGGCCATTACAAATCAGGTAAACCAGATTAGAAAAGAAAGTTATTTTTTAATTAATTTGTAATTTCACCCAATGAAAAGTTATTTTTTAATTAATTGGTAATTTCACCCATTCAAAATGCTTCTGAGAATAGGATCTCCTATTTTTCGACCTTCTAATCAACTTATTCCAAAATTTAAACGGATTTTATGTCTTGAAAGATTATACATATAACGTTGATTTATTTCGGTTCCATTTATCTAATTATTTATTTTAAATAAGTTTAATGCCCAGTTGTGGTGGCTGTAGAGAGATTTGAACTGATTTGAAATATGAAGTTGATATTCGTCAACCTCGATCTTTGAAATATCGGACATTCTATTATTGACCCTCACGGATTGAGATAACTGATTTAGTGGCTTTCTGTTGTAGTGGGGAAGTCATTCATCCCGGAAATTAATTTTGGAAGTTACCTTTAATTCACCCTCATTTGTCACAGATTGTACAAAACTAAATGCTTACCATTCTTTGTTATTGTTTATTATCAGTTCAGATTCTTTGGAATGGATTATCATTAAGTCTGGGAAAATCAGCCTATCATTATTAATTAGATTGACCCAGTTTTTACAATTCTTCAATTCATTGTTTGGAAATCGATACTGCTAATAAGATCTTGTTAACACAGCTATATAAACTCCGTGCTCGAATTTAAATTTTCTTGCTTTTAATAGGGTTTTTTATTAAAAAAATCGTGGCCGTAAAAATTGAAATAATAGAAGGAGTCTCAGTTCGTACTCTATCAGACCTCAACAGAGCTGTTAAGAAATGAGGACGATTACAGAAGATAACGGACCTTAGAAATTCCATTTGTTATATTACTGGTCAAAATAAGGTATCTCTGCAACATCTGATCGGATTTCTTTGCTAAGAAGAATAAATTTTCTTCATTTGATGGATTAATTAGCTATTAGGAAAATGTTGCATTTGGCATCTTGCTCTTAAGAAAATTTCCATTTCTGATTTAAACTAAACTCTGAAACAGCCTTATTTTTTTAATTAAGACCTTTCTATTACTAACTTATTAAGTTACTAACTTATCCATAGGTAAATATGAAGTTAGGCTACTTGTAACAACACGTGGTGATTAACTAATGAAAAATCATAACTTTTTAAATTCCTAAGAAAGTTTTATTTAAGAAATTTTGATTATGTCATAAGGTAAGTTAATTTAATGCGCATTTACTGATTTTCGCCTCTTGTACCATTTCAGAAAATTTCTTCTGTCGCCACTTACATCAGTCAATTGGATTTCATTTTAAATTTGGGATCTGAACTCAACAAACTTGGATTATCGTTAGATATTATAGCTAGTCCAGTTTCAATTCTGACATTTTATTATTATCACTAACGGTGGAAATTCGGTTATTTCCTGCTTTTAAAGAATGCAGTGCAGACTTGGCAAGGAAGATTCCCACAATCAGCAAAAGGTCAATTATGAGCTACTTTATATGAAAATAGCATCAAAACTGTGCGCTATTCGGACTTATTCTGTTTGTGCGATTACTTCGTTGCATTTCATTAGTCCATAAAATGTGGAAAGTCGGTTCAGCCAAATATCTACTTACATAAAATTAATTCAAGCGAATTTGGCCGAAGTTGCTCGAAATCCTGTTCTTTATAATAACCGAATATTTATATAATATTGCCATATTACCAGCACTCTAGAAGATGTTGCATAGTCACAACTTATTTCAAATTAGTTAATTCATAATCATTTTATTTTGAAAATGCAATATAACACGTATGAGATTTCTTTCATATTCGGGATAGCAATAGCCTGAAGCTACTTAAATTACTTAGGATTTCACAAGAACTAATGGCCTTGAGTTTTGCATGTGAAGTCTTGACGACCTTTGCATTGACCACAGCGCGTATTTCTGTAATGGTACATCACCCTTTTTGAACGCTAACAACTGATTTCCTAACTTCATGGTGTTCCGATAACTCAGCGTTTTCTCGAAAGTTTAAACATCTATGGATTTCACAAGAAGCTGCTTTTTGTTGCGTTTTACATTAACATTCAGGCTAAAATTTTTCTGAAACCGTGCACAACTTTTTGTACTTCATACCTTATGATGAAGATTTTGTTCTTTATTGTCACTCTCACTTAATGATATCTGCTTTCCGGCTTTGCAATCCTGATTTTAAGCTGAAGGAAACAGAAAAGAAACCCCATTTAACATAATTTTTCTGACAATTATATATAGTCACGTCATCACGTGGTTCACTCTGGTACATTTTGGACTCGTGTCATATGATGTATGCTGCCTTCTTCTGCACAAAGACGTACTCATGAGTGATTTCTGCTGTATTACAATCCTGTTTACTCTTATCATCCTACTAGTATCTTGGGTATTAGAAAAACAAAATCATCTAAATTAACACACTCTTCAGTGAGCTTTGAACGCTAGGAATAAGAATTCACCTTAAATAATAAAAAGCAAATCCTGATCCCGAAAGTGCGTAAAATCAAGAAATGAAAAGCTTGTCACCTGAATCAAAGATCAGATTTTGTAAGACATTTTGACATCCTGGCTATACTGTCAACTTATGCTCGGTCCTCTTCTCCTAATTCATAGTTGATTACACTACGATTTCTTGTGCCGAGATGCCTTAACACAATAGAAAATTGCAGAGGTTTTTGACCTTGCCCTGGGCCATAATACTTCTTCTGAAGTCGTGGTAACTCGGTTTTTTAATATTTTCCTTCTCCTACTAATAGCGCTTACGGCTACTTATCGATTCAATCCAATTTTCTCCCTCCTTCACTCCGTTCCGTGTCTGTTTCATTAAGTGCTCATAGATTCCTCCTCTCACTTATTTCACATTGAGCCTTACTCCGTTACTTAGCCGCATGCTCAGATATTGGTTATAAGGATGATAGTTTCTCTTGATTTTCTCCCAGTGTAATATAATCTACCAACGTCTTTGTCTTCCTCCTATCTCGTGTTATTAGAGTTCATTAAACTTGAAAGGCCAATAGGTTAGGAAGTTTTCCCTATCTCCTATGCTTCACCTCTTTGTGAGTTCATACCAGCAGGTACGAATCCTGGGTCTCTCAATCTACTATTTGTGCTAGCTATTGCCATGTCACCAAATCGGAAAATTTACTCACATTTTTCTTCCCATCGTACCATGTACATGACGTGATTAGTGCAAATAAATTTTGCATTGACCACAGGATTTATCATCCTTTACTTCAAATCTCAGTAATTACTATCCAATTAATTACCATGGAAATGAATGTTTCTAAAATGAGGTTACAAATAATCATGACCAGACTCACATTTGTCATTCATCTAATTGCGGGTTTGACTACGCGAAATTTAGTTGGTGTGAACGAACTGCTGCATAACTACAAAATAGAATTCTAATTTCCCATTCGATTTTAGAATACTACCGCTTGTTAAATGATTAGTTTGAAAACGAAATCATTACGGATGAAATTAACTATCGAGTGCAGCTTCCAGGTATGTGTATGTGTAACCTTGAAAATGTGAACCAATAAATGCGCACCGATTTATAGTGTTTCATGTGAAGTCGAACTTGCGTATGTGTGCATGCATTCGAATTTTACCACCAAATAAAGAAAAAAAATACATTACTCTTGAAAAGTAACATGCAATTTCGATTTTTCGATCAATTAAAAGTATTACAAATATAGTAAATGAAAAATATTGGTCTCTTCTCGGAGCACCGTTTAGCTAGAATGTATTCAAATTATAAATCCTTGAATAATAATCGCAGGTTTAATTATAAAGCTGGGTGTAACGAGACTCTAATAAATTGAAGTTACATGAATATCTTGGAAATAATTTGACTCATGAAATTTGTACACTAAGATTTCACAAAATAAACTACATTCCTTATGAGAATATGGACATTTCGCTGCTTCCATAATTCCAAATAAGACTCCTGGTGCACTGACTTCATTACCTGCCTCTTTTGACTCCCTTACCTGTTTCATACCACAATTGACTTGTTCGCTGTCCTCCTTATTCGGGTGCTTTCCTACCTCTAAAAATGGTTAATAGTCTTTGTACTCCCATGTATAAAATAATAATATAAAACCAATAAGCATCATATTAGTCGAACAAGTGGATGCATAATTTCATAGGTGTTCATTTGGGTAAGGGTAGGGGGATTTCGTCCAATGAGTTCGTGGTTTGCATTTGTTACTACTCGGTCTGTATTTTTTCACTACCTGCGGTAGTTCTTTTCTGTTTAGTGATCTGCGAGCTATCACCAAGAATTTCGAATGCAGACAATATCACATTTTATTTTGGGATTGGTGAAGACATTCTGATATGTGGCGGCGTTTCTTTGATAATAATAAATGGTAGCTTATAACGATCAACCATACTGTTGATATTAGGATGAAAAGGACATCAGAGTTAATTTATTAGACATTCCGATACCTAGCGAATAAAATCAGATCTCCGTTCAGTAAGATTTTCTACTCACCAACGTACGACTCAAAGCTCTGACTAAATTTAAGGTCCTCTAGTATCTAAAGCTATCACAATTTTAAGGATAAAACGAGAAACAATTACTATCAGAGCATGGAATAAATCACTACCATAAAAATTTCAAATTTTACTCTCTTCACTCCAAATTTAAATTATAACACCATAGAACCTCTGGTGAATTCCTCCACATTCTTTGTTAACCAATGCGGTTTGTCATTCCATTTACTGAGTGTGCACTGGTGGTGATCGAATCTGTGACCTTCGACTTCACAGACGAGCAAGTTAACCACTCTGCCTTTGGCGTATAACATTATTTCTATTATTATTATCCACGGGAAATAAAAAAAGTTTGTAAATTTGCAGCATTTGAACACTCGAAACAGCAAAGTATTCCAGTAAGGCATGAAACTAGTGGGAGGAGTCCAACGGGAGTATATAAGGAAGTCAGAATGTCGAGTCTTACTATGAGTGAAATTTGAACACAATGAGTTGTCTCATAGGGGGCTATGCAAATGTTTCAAAACTCAACTTTTATGATTTGATCCCTAAGTCTCTAGGTGAGTTCATCAGAGCTTGTTGAGCTATTGATTTAATTGAACGGTTGGCCGCGGTACTTTGATTCATTTGTGTCTTTGTGGGCTAATAGGGCTATTTTAAATACGACCACATACCTATTTGTCCAAATTGTATTTTTGAAACAGTCTATAACTAGTCATTACTTGTTGAACAAATTAGTTTTATTAGAGTAACTACGCTTTATTTTATGGCTTTCTTCAATTTGCGCGCAACTAGACAAATCCAGTAATTCACACTAAACTAAACACATTTTCAACACACTTAGGTTTGATTGAACTTCTCTGTCTTGTAGGTGTATTTAAAATAATATCTACTAGAGGGGGAACTCAGCTATATTGAAATCATATAAATCAGTACTACCCTGTTATCTTGGGCAATTGGATAAAAACTCTCGCCAGCTTACACCAACTAAGGTCTTTGTAACGTTAAAGACGACATCACCATCCGATCTTCTAAACTTGGTGTATAGTTTCCTCTACAGTCAGACGAAGTTAAACTATACGGATGAATAGAAACCCTCGATATTGGAAACCGTTATCTACTACATTTCACTCATACGGAAAGCTGAGCGTCAACCGATCACCCTTGAAAAATGTCAAGGAACGAAATTTTAAAGACAAATAGGCCCTAAATGCGACTTAAGCTATGCCAAAAGATCTTAGTTTGAAGACTGAAAGGCCCATCTTTGTCTTTCTTCACTCCGTAAATATTATTTTGAAAGCTATGCACCCTTTGTCCAAATCGAAGTTTAAAAACGAAAAAAATTTAATTTAATCTAATAGACATCTGAAAGGTAAACACAAGCTGGTTAAGGGCAAATCGTAAGTAACATAACATAAAATCTTGAGAGAGAGAAATAAGCTACCGCTACCTGAAAATTTACTACAAACAGAATTGAAGATGGTGCTTGATGTCAGTGCCCTAAAGCGAAACTCAAAAATTTATCATAATTATATTCTGTCGCCACAACAAATACCATAAATTAATTATATACTGCTAAAAGGAAGCGTGGAGTTACTTAGAATACTAAATATCTCTGAATATTTTCGTGTTTATATCATTTAATGTTAAGACCTAGCAGATTTTTAAGGATAACCCTATGCATTTCCAGAACTACTTTTTATTCGCATTCTGTATGACAATACTTCGGTTTTTCGCCCACGAAGTTGGAGTGACGACCCTATGATGCATAATTCCTAGCTGCCATGTCTAAGCGTGTCCATCGATTTTCCCCCTTTTCCATAACCGTCTCGTTTCACCTAAAAAGCTAATCTGCCCTCATGTTCTCACGTTTCCTTACCCAAGTGTCTCATATAAATCTATCTTTGTTTTCCACACAATATCAACGCAAGTGTGTCAGTTATCGGCTCCTACACTTCCTGTTCATCTCCTCTCTTACTCACCACGCTCTCCTCTCTATCTCTCTGTCATTCGTATCAATACTCGTTATGGTTTCCGTGACTACATTTTTGGTCTAATCAAATCTTGGTGTTCTTCCTCACAATTGTTGTTAGCTCTCACTCAAACAGCTACGAATTGGTGACTGTTATTGCTGTTATAATTTGTTAGCTGTAAACCGCTTGTTGTTATCCTAACTCCAAGGGTGTCTTTAGTCACCCTATACATTCTATGCTGTGGTGGATTTAACACACTGATTTTATTATTAATTGATAGGAGGCAGTATCGTATTTTTTCAAAGTCCTGAACAGAATTAATAAAATTCTGTGAACAGTATTCGTTCCTCGGGCAATAAATTTTTCTAATCAAGTTGCCCCGTGATAATATATTGGAAAGAAGTATTTTCATTGCTATATTACTAGTAATGTAATTCCAGCAAATAATCCCAAATATCCATTACAAATAGCAGTAGAGAGGAGAAGAGAAGTCAAATTTAAGGATGTTAGAGCTTTTCCGAGCGATCTTCAATTGCCTCGGAAAAACTGTTTAATATACAGTGTCATCCATTAGTTCAGAAAAAATTCAAAATGAGGCGTTTTCAATATAAAGAGGGAGAAAATACACAATAAATGTTAATATCGACCAGGAAAAAATATTTAATAATTAGCATACTTTCTTTTTCTCCTGGACAACTGGCTAACCAGCTATCCAACCAATCTCCTATTTCTGAGTTAAACATACACAGATGTATATTCTTACTGAAGTCTTCTTTCCTTCTTTATTCAAGTGCAAGCAACCGTACTCATAGCTTACCTTAGTGAAGCCCCTTAGACCATATTAGTGAGTATAAACGTTTGTGTCAGAGGTAACATAGATTTATATTTCTAATCACTTGGTTTTACTGTGTAGTTAGTCTTATATATTTTCATGGATTTGTAAGCCATAGAACACATTAGAAGTAGGACCGCAACTAAGCTAACCAAACAGACGCACACACCTGCCCGCAAAATGTACCAATGGGAATGTCAAACCATAAGAGATCAGTAGGTATACTCACCTCGAGGGGAAAGGATTACCGTCAAGGAACAACGACCACTTTCTCTTTCCATTTGTATTCTTTGCTTCTTTGTCCTTTTTATCATTTTCCCTATATTTAACAGACTTTATGCCCCTCCATATTCATTTATCTTTTCTATATGATGTGCCTCAATAAAGATCTATTCAGACGACACTTTCTATACATTTTGCCTTATAACTCTACAGTGTAATATATGTCAGATGATGATTTTTTATTAGTTCCTCTTCTGATGAACCAAGGATGCATAATCATTCAAATTCCTCATCGTATCTTAATTTGCCTTATTCGTTCCAACTAGGGCTCCACTTACTCAGCGCAGATGCTTGTTTTCATCCCTTCCAGTTTCCAATTCTTCCCCCTTTTTCTCTTACTTGTTCCTCTTGTCTAATATATATGTGGTCCAACTCAACTCTTGATCTTCTGCCCTGGAAAAGGCTGGTGTTTCTTGTTAACTATTAGTTTTGTAAAGGAATATTGTTTGGACTCCTGAAGTACCTTTGCTTGCGGGAATAAGTTTTACTTTAAATGCATTGGACCTTTGGAGAGGTAAAGGACCTTTGTTGAAAAATGACAGTAATGGGACACTTTTCACCTGCCAATTATAAGCCTTAAAAAAATCTGACTCTCAATTATGAAAGTTAAAACATTGTTTACGTACTCCGCATGCAGTAAACTCGTGTTATTTATGCATATGCATATATCGACCAACAGATAGAATAGGGATACAACACATGTGAATAAATTGTCAACAATCTTATTATCTCTTCTTCTTCTATTTCAAAAGAAAATGACTCCTTTTTTAATGCTGATGTTTCCTATCACTTTTTTAAATAAATCAATGAAATTTTACAGTGGAAATATTATTTCAACTTTTACCAAATCTTAGAGTTTCAAATGCAAAATTCATTAATTTCCTGATATCCAAGTTATTAGTAATTCTTTTCCTCTTGCAACATCAAAGAGTCATATTTCGTAAGGATCACGATGCATCATATACCTTTTAAGTTAATGTCTTACAGTCAACATTTCACCGTCCATATACGAACTTAATCTAATGTAATTTTAAAATTGTTCACACATCAAAGAATTTTGTTGCGCATGGGATGTCTGATCTTCCATTTAACTGGAATTTTCCATTTGAAATTATCAACTTGAAGAAATTTGGAAGTGAGTTAAAATTCGAAAGCTGGCTTCTCAACACACGAAGGCATGTCTTAACCACAGTGTATTCCATGAAAATTTTAAATCCCATCCCATTACCATTATTCTGGAGTCCCAATATTATAAAACATACATTCTAACGCCCTCCTGTTTACTTGTATCAACCAATACGTTTACCCCTTCACAATACTGCAATCAGTCTTGTAACTCTGACCTGGCTGACTACAAAACCATGGATGAATTCGAAACTTCATTGAGGAGAGGGGAATGCTCGTTTACAATAGGGAAATGCTACTTCTACCAAATCTTTACAGACTAATAATCCAGATTTGAGAAGAACAGATTATCTATCTTGCGCATCCTTTATCATTGTCAGAAAGTACTCAGTAAATTCAAGAATTTAAGATTTATGTGATAAAACTTGTAGATCTCGGCAAAAAATTATATTATTTTAAAATAATCGGGAAATTTATTATGGTTTCGGCAACTACACATAATATTATTGAGGATATCTGAGTGCTGACATCAGTCAGTGCATTTTCTTCATACTTTCAATGCTCACAAGTATATTGATTATTGATTTTGTCACTTACCGTTCTGTTATAACTCAATTTACCTGTCTGTATTTCCCATATCTCAGTTTTCTTGCACGATATGTGCATTTCGCTTTCTCACTCTTGATATTCATCCCTTTCTCCCTTGCATCCCAGTTCCTGTTATATGATGCACTTTGACAACTCACTCAACTGTTGTCATCCCGTGGCTCTCAGGAAGATCCTTAATATCATAAAAGGATTTCATCTCGGGATAGCAGATTTGCATTCCCTTGCATTTTCGAAGAGGTCAGCTCTCCTCTCAGTTTCATATTTCCAGTGAACTGATTCGTATTCTGGTAAAGTCGCAATTTTCGAGTACTCCAGTGGATTTAACTTTTAAAGCATGAACTTCTGTAACAAGCCCCGAGCTTATTGAAAGGAAGTGCATTAACATTGAACTGGGAAGCTCTGATTCATTCGACCACCCATTAATTAGCTGTGATCGTCATATCGTTCCCTAGATTTTAGTGAGTTGCAATCTAGCAGGCGTACTATTCCCGCTATTCCTAAATTTATTTTGGTTTCACCATCTTTAGTAGCCAGGAATCTGGAGTAGCTATGTTAGTGCATCGCCTTTCATAAATAAATTACTTAGTGGCAGTCATTTGTTCTGCATTTATGCTTCAAGATTATTCAGAGTGATTCCCCCATTTATTATTGCTCAGTTAATCAGAAATTATGAATTCCAGGTGTGGAATTATCACCGAAAAAAATTGATGTCAATCTATGGCATGTGAAGTAACTCAGTGTCATTATTTTTTATCCTTTCGACCGCCTTTGTTTCTCAAATCTTTTAGGTGCACAAATTGTGTTAGAAGAGGTCACATTATTTTATTGTTTAAAAATTTTAAGTTCTGTTAATTTGTAATATAGAGCAAAATCGTAATTCTAGTCTTAATGACTTACAGAGGCTAGTTATATTTTTACCACTAGTGTTTTTAGTCTGGGTTGATTTCGAATACAACATAAATCCTTATTTAATACTGTATTCACAACAAGGGTACAAAATAATGTCGACAATTTATCCTCATTTTGGATAAAGTACGCAATATTCATTGTAAAACAGGTTTCAACAAATCCTGTTATTGGAGTATTTTGATTCAATTAGCATGCACGAAAAGAATGACCGAAATATGCCAATAATGAAATTAAAAATCCATAAAAAACATGTGCATTAAAATTAAATAGGGGATTAAAAGAGCATAGCAGGGAGAGATAATGCATCACCAACTTCACTAAAGGACAACCAAATAAGGATTTATAATTTACTATGCTTATTTCCTTTACCAAAGGTAAAAAGCACATGCCTTTAGTGAATTTGGTAATTAAAATATTAAAAGAATAGAATAGATAAAAGATATTTTACAGGAAACAGTAGACCTTTGTGGAAGTTCTCACATTTAGATTTGACATATTCTAATCTTTCTTATTTTATAAGAAAAACAGGTTTAATATTTTATAGCAGGTTTCTTATTTTATAAGAAAGACAAGACAAAGACCAAGACGAAGGTATTTGAATAACTTCATAGTTCAGATTCTTAGACTAGACTTCATTCTTTCTGCATTTCTCCTCCTATTGATATCTTTTCTATTATCATATGTGTTTAGACATCGTCTATGATTATTATGGCAAAGACAAAAATAAAAACTTTATCAGTGATATATATTTATTATTTGGTGCGATAGGCAGTTTAGAATCAAAATACCTAATCAGTAATTGTTTCCAATGAATGGAATAACCACTAACTATTATAGGTAAGAAAATCTCTATCTCAGCATTTCTACTTTCAAGATACGTATCACAAAACTGTTAATGGGCCAGTTTCAAAGATACCTCTTCTACTTCTTTATTCATCGCATTCGCATTTTCTTTTTGTGACTTGTTAACTGGCTATGACATGTTATGACTCTGGTCACATAGTTTGCTTGCTTACGATCAATTCCACAATCCAAATAATATTTCAAAATTTGTGTTTACCATAAAACATGTGAAGAACTAGTCATAGTTAGAAGAATAATTTAGTTATTAATCAATTTTTCATAAAAAAATTTTACGAAAAGTACACATATAAAATCATTTTCGATTAACAATCAAAATAGTACTTTCCAAACCAATTAGAAGTGTTCACCTACATCACTAGATGCGCACCGATGAGCATTATAAGAGTAACTCATAATAGAACTTATGGTTCGAATTTTGCATGACAGTTCTCGACGGACTTTGCATCGATGAGCCCACAATGATCTATTACAATACTTATAATCAAACAACTGGTTTTGGAATTTCACTGAATACCGGTAACTTGGCACGTCTTTGAACATTTTTAAACATCTGGAGATCATTATAGGATGTTGCTTTTCAGCCGCAAAATATTTTTCGCTCTTGATTGAAGTGTAAGTCACCGGAAAATGTATATATGCAGAGAAGAGGAGGAAGACTGGGGTATATACTCATGATGCCAAAGCGGTGACTGACAAGCCGCTTTGGTAAGCTTTGGTAAGATAAGTATAACTGAGTGGTGGCTAATTTAACTAGCCCCATTGGAATAAATGAGGCTCTTTAATAATGGGAAATCGAACACTAAGGTATTTCAATAAGATACTGAGCATTTAATATCTCCATTTGTGCAAAAGATAGTCTTGGCTATATCATTCGGATAGGCTAACGCACAACTGTGAAAGTAATAGTTTGGTAAAAAGGAAGAGTTATTTGTTCCATGAGACTCAAGATTTTTATGTCCTCGATACCCAACGTGGTATTATTCTTGCTACATTCGCAAAGGTCCTCTGACAGAACTTGAATAGAATTATGACATGTGGCGTCATGATCACTCCTGTCATTTATAAGACTTAAAACCGGCAATCGGGAACTGGTAGTCTTGGTTGATCATCGCGCCAAAGGAACAGCTATCTCGTACATAGTGCAAAAGCATTGCCATCTCTGTGAATATTCGTATAAAAATGGCAGCTTCGCATTTCAATGCTTTTGCTAAAATTGCTTTCAGATGAGATTTACGCTTTAAGAGACTGGAATTAACATTGTTGACCGTTTTAATCATGACAGACCGGTCTATATAAGGACTTCCCCAGTGTCTTGTTGAATTTGTCTTAGCAAGACATATATTTGATATGCAAGGGGTATTAGGCGAAACTCTAGCCTCTGCCGATATCCTGCACGTCAGCAACGTTCGAAATGACAAGATCTATAGTTAGCCGAGCAGGACTATTGATCGTTAGTTTACGCCTGCCGATAGAGGGATTATGGAATTTGAGAATATCACTGAGAGAGATTCCAGGGCGTTTTCCTTTAAATATGATGAGCACTGAAAAAGCTTTTCTTTTAATAGTCTATCATAATAGTACATACCTATTTAAATAATGTCTGATGTATTTCATCGGTCGATAAGAACATGGCATTCATTCATTCATTGCAAAATAACTTCTTTTTTCTTTCTTCGGTCTAATTATTCTGTTTAGCAGCATAGTGGTAGCCGTATGAGACATAGTAACTGACCCTCTGACCGCAAAATCGGACTGTTTCGAATCCAGATTTCCAGGCACTTTGGCGTAGAATCGGCTTTTATCTGACGAGTTTTTTAGTTCATCTTGATAAAGAACCTCAGTGGCAGCATTTTAATTACAAAGTCGATCATCAGCACAGAACAGTACTCTGAGATGATACATTCAGTGCCAGATTTTGTTGAGACTTTCATTAACACATTAACGCCTTTCAAGAAATATTAAATTAAAAGTTTAGCAACATGTGAGCAAGGTGATCGGTAGTGATTTAGGAAAACATAGATATTGAGAATCCGAAAGGATTTCAAAGATGGAATCCATTAGACATTATGAACACTCGCCATCGCAGTTAATTTTGCAACTCATATCCCTTTTAATCTGCACTTTTCAATCCTCTTTGGTATGAAAATGAAGCAAAATTTTTAATTAAAATGCTTGAAAAAAGTGACGATAGGTAAAATTAACTATTTATGCCAAGAATAATGAAAATATATCCGAAATATCAATTCCACACTGACGAAATTGTTTTATGAAAGCGGGTTGTTGGTGCACATTTTTGTTTGGCTGTCTATAAATAACTTATTTTTTCAAAATTTGGTATTCACATTAAAAAGTGATAAAGAAAATTATCGGCAAGAATATCTCAGATACGTAGCTCCTTTTTTTTAATTGCAGTTTCTTTTAGAGTCAAGCATTTGGTAGTAGATTTATTACACTTCATCGAGTACAATTTTATTAGCCGGTATGATATCCTTTCACATAATGGAGACTTCCTTTAAAGAATTGTGTACTTTATTTTAGTCCAATATTCCAAAGAAAATTTAAATTCGATAATTAGTAAAAGAATTTGTTTCTGTGGTTAATTTATTCTAATAATAGATAACAGTGATTTCGTTGTTTCATTGGCTTTTTCTGCCTCCTAAATGTTAATGTTATTTACAGGACGAAATAAATTCTTGCAGAAAGAAATCATGGAAATTGCATTTTATTTTTGACTAAACTTTGGGTTTAATATTTTGGCTTATCTTTGTCCTATTACTGATAGTACATGTTATATGATATAGAAAGCGAATTCCCGAATTATCTTGAAATGTAAGAAAGGATACTGGTCAGCTGACCTATATTATGTTAAGAGTTTATGGGTTTTGAAGGGAGTAGTGATTTTGCTCTTTACAGAAAGACTCTCAGGAACTATCACTCTTTTTTTGCAGAAATGTGCTTGGGAAGAGTCGATAGAGGTAGCAGAACCGTCCAGTCCCTTTAGATATACTGTTTTTTGCATTCCGTAATATAACCCCAAGTTAGATAGTTATTATTAGAGAGTATATTGAATTATTTTAAATTTAACTAACTGCTAGCATTTATGAACTGATATATACATAACTTTGCGTCTGATTTATGCTTCATGTTCGTTTATATTGCTATTTATGGCCCTACGTTTTCTTCTTTGGATTAATTGAAATAAATAAAGTTTAAACATTTTTTCTAGAAAGTTCCGGAAAACCGAGTGCCGCTCTAATTGAAAAAATGCACCGGTCTTGGCGCTAAATATTGCGCACTAAGACCGGTGAATGTAGTCGTCTGTTCGATCAATAATATCTATAATTTGCTTTTGACAGAATCAAACAATTCACAAACTCGTAATAGAGGTGGTAATAGCATCTTCATAAGGCTGGTACTGAGAAATAATTTGCGTGAGTTAATAATTTCCTTGATCCGCAATAAATCAGAACCACGCCTCAAAAATATCTGCCAAATTAAAAATGAAATTCACTATTAATTAATTCATTAATAAACCTAGAATCACACGATTTGCTCTGTTTTAATCATTTTATTTTGCTTCCACATACTAATAACTAAGCATAACTGAAATTAGCTAAGGGCATTCGCAATTTAGAATTACCGATTTTAAAGTTCAGGTAAACAAGTGACTCATTAAATCTACAAGTGATGGGGCTTATTGACTAGTTCTGATGTCAGAAGGTATGCACCTTAATCAAAGTCAAACGTCCATATCTGATTAACCTTTTTTTATTGCCAATTAGAAGGTGAGGGTTATTAATAGATGGTTGCGTAAGTTAACCTTACATCTCCAACTATAATTATGCTCATTTAAAAGTCCTAAGGTTTTCAGAGGTGGGAAAATGTGAAGTTGTATTTTACAAAGCGGTAATTGAAGAAATCGATTCTAGTATTCAATACATCCTCAAATTCTAAGTTGAATTTATTTCTGACATTTTAAGACTTTGAATTTAGAAATAGTACTGGGTTCATCATTTCCAGAGGACATTTATGACTTTTTGAGATTCTGTTTGACCAGTTATAACGCTTATTTACTAATCTGACCTTATTCTTAATCTTAATAGTGCAAATTTATACCTGTTTATTTGAATTTATTTTCAACTATATCGCATCTAGGATTCGCTCGATCTTAGCAATATTCTGAATAGAAGATATGATAAAAATGAGATCCCAGTTTCGATTATAATTTTGTTACTGGACTGTATCGCAATAAACAACATCAGACAGTAACGTAGAGGTCACCGGCTTGTTTTAAAATGTAAGATAAGAATTGTTTTCGACTTGTTTGTCTGTTTATTTTGGTCATATGATCATCAGTATGGAGAAACTTACTGGAAACTGGAATATTAATTGTCTGTTACACCGAATACAGCAGATCTGGGATCTGTCAATGCACATCTAGTGATAAACATAATCAGCTGCACAATTTAGACGGATTTAGGAATGGTAGTTTGTTAATCAAGGAAGCTCCAAGTTATCTTTGGTTGTTTATGGGAAATCTAAAGTTAGAACTTGTTAATTTTAAATGTCACATTAGATTTTGACTCCGCTTAGGTATATGTGAATTTATCATTTTCGATCAGATGCGATTCAGAATCGATTGTTATTCCTGGTGCCATGATGTATGTTTATACCAGCAGACTTATTCAAAATTGAAAAATAATGATTTTGGCTTTCTTAATTCAAAATGAGTTTTAATCAAACCCTTAGATCCCGTGGGTATATCTTTAACTACGTATCTCCTTAGTCACTGATAAAATGAAATCAGCGTCGGTGTGATGGGCCTTTGAAAATCAAGCGATCTGCATTCGAAGCCTATCATTATTAGTTTTGATAGATGATTTAAAAAGATTGATATGTCTGAGAATATCAGAATCTCTCTTTTGTCCTTGAGGTTAGTGATGTTCCGATGTGAAGTTAATCAAATTATCCACTTCGAGACAGCATCAAAAGCTACACACAGGATAATTAAAAAGCAATTTCTTATATGTTTAAGAACATGCCAAGTTATCGGAACACTTTGGAGTCCGAAAACTAGTTTTTGAGTACAAATGAAGTGAAAGATAATTACCGAAGTACATACTAAAAAGCGTCCAAAGACCGTCAAGTACCGTCACGAGAAAAGTCACGACTATAGATTCTGAAATGAATTTCCGAATGATTTAAGAAACCGGAGGACGAATGTTTATGAATAATTTAAAATTCAAATAAAATCTGGCGCTATATAAATCTATATATATTCAGTTTTTATAATCGGGAGCTGGTTCTCTGTAACCCAGTATATGCACCTCACTTGAATAATTTCCAGCTTCGTGAATGAAAAATGTTTCCATCGTCATTATTAAAAGACTGAATATGATATTTAACTAGGAAAATGGTGTTTTTTATTATCCTTTATATTTATTTCTATCAATTTCATCCCAGCTAAATTATTGACATTATTCATGTCTTGTATTAAACTAGAAGACAAACTGTTAAGTTTTAAATCCACATTTCTCAACATAAAATGAAAAAAATTGTCATGCACCTTAAGGTAAGCAATAGTTAAACATTTTCAGTCCCCACCATATTAGCACGTGGCTTGAACTAATCACGGCTGAAGCTACATAAACGTGAAAATCACACAGGCCGAATCGATTAATATAATTCGGCCTTGGCCTCAAATGAACTAGTTTTCTATTGTTTCGCATAAATGCACTTACTGACAGCATGAAATGAAATTCTACGATAAATTATCATAATGCACGACGAATTTGGCTGAAAGAACCTTACAGTAAATTTAAAAAATCGGTCGGCGTTCGATCTATTTATAAAATAAGTAGACCAATATGATTTACAAGAAAACTTTCTGTCTCAAAAGCCTCTACTTCTCTTATTCGACTAAAAGCGATTATAAAATTTGTCTACAGATATTCCAAGTGAAGCTTTAGGTGAATAGATTTAACCATTTCGGATGGAGTGGAGGTTTTATATTTTGCCATTTACATAGTCATATTGTTTCATGGCATTGACTTGAACATTCTGTTCTTTATTTGGTAGTCATTGTGAACATTCTTTGCAACATCAGGTAGAATTATCTTAATTTATGGACTAACCAGAATAAGTGAACCAAAATTTGTTTTTTGTTCCAATTCGATCAAATGACCAGTTATTGTTCATACAATATACGAATTGGACATGGACAAGCAGAATTTTCAATGTCACTTGGTAAATGGAGAGGCTATTGAAATATCTAGTCCTATCTTCACAAAATAACGAGCCCCAGTTGTTATTAAAGTTTTTAACTTTAATGCCGGTTGGGTCACATTTGCACCGGATTTCGTTTTTCTTCTAGAAAGATTTCCAATTATTTATGTTGCTATCTTAATTGCGTATTTCAAACGAAAGACGTCACAAGTGCTTAAAAGCAGAAGAAACTGATTAAGTTTGTAAGGATTTGAAAAACGACCTTCTGATGCCAACTGCTACAGGGAAGAGCACGAACCACTTTCTGTGCTTGAATAATCTGATTCAACCAGAACTCCTACTCAATTTGATTTTCCTATCCATTTTAAATTCGTTGTCTCAAGATTTTTGGCACTTGGAAAGACATAAAAGGACTGAAAGTTATTGCCAGTCAATTAAATATGTGAACCTCTTCATCTAATCTTTCATTATGATAAAAAATACAGAAGAACTGATTCATTTGTGTTTGCGAATCAAAATGATAATTTAAATTCTGGTAGCTATATATTCTCGTTCCCCATAAGTGTCATTATTTAGTGGTTTAAAACAGTCTTGACAGCCAAATGAATGGGACACACTTTGGAGTTGTGCTATTTATAACGTTAGACTTTAAAATATGGGAAATAAAATGC
>CAADRB010000030.1:1575076-1634063 GCA_900708905.1 Hymenolepis diminuta
ATCACTTAATTTTGTCAGCTGATCAATAAGCAATGAACTTCATGGACGTGGACTCACTCAGGTATCTAGGACCCTGGTCCTAAAATATGAATAATAAGATTTAAGACATGTTATATTGAAACGAATAAAATTTGAACAATCTGATGAATTCAGAATTCAAGTAATTAGTTCTGTTTAATGCCATGACTTCATTTTCTACTTCACTCCTTACTTTTCTCATTATACAGACAACTTAACTGTATTGCCTATTTATGTTACACCAATTTGGCTTGAAAATTTTTGCAGAGATAAATAAAACTCTTACGACCTAATGATTCCAAGATTAGAGTAATCCTTTCGGTTATCGTAACGACCAAACAGTGGTTATTGGTCGTTCAATTCAACTCGTTTCATTGCCGCTTTTCCCTGATTAAAAATGTTAGAAATCATAATCTTTTTAGTCTGCAGATTTTTTTACGAAGTATGAAGTATCCGAAGGTTAATGGCTAATTTTTTTATTTAGACTTGAGTCCTATTCAGGAATTTGCCGTCCAAGTTAAGGGATTTGTTTCCATCCATTTCAAAACATCACGGGTTAATTTCTAAATATAAACGTACTATCCGCGATAAATTTTCCTTTGTTTTAGTGGTTTTCCTTCTAATTTTGCATTTTTACGATTGTTTGCATTGTATTCCCTTGTAATTTGCTTGAATCTTTTTTGACCTCATCATCACTACGGTATCACTTGATTACTAAGAGTAAAAATCATGCGCGGGGATGGAGGCAACATGAACGCGAGAATTGTAACTGCTGCCTCAGATCTCATGCCACATGCGTCATTGCTGAACGGTAAAAATGTTATTTCCTATTAAAAACAGTTTATTGTAATCAACTGAGACACTTGGTTTTTCGTTATATTATGCAACTACTAATATATGTAAGCGCTGGCAAATCTTAATTTCTTCACTTTTTTGGCAGAATAGGTGGAGTTTTACTTACTAAAAAATGAAATCAAAAACCCATGGCGATCTGCCCGTACTGACTGGTCATTCAAAGATAAAGCCTTGAAATGTAGTTATTAGACTGGATTTCAGGTCTTTCAGAAACTTGTAGTTACTGATTTACTCTTTATTTGATTTTTATAATAATAAAAAATTGAATTATTGCCCCAGGGTAGTTGTAATAATTAATCATTAAAAATAAATTTTATTTCGAAAGAGTGACAACATTCAATTTAGTACATCGATAATTGACAGTAATCTAATATCTAACAGTTTAGATGGTTTTTGTCCTCTTTACAAATTTTAAAAGTCAGTCCTATGCTGAAAACAATTTTCTTCCTAATCTTATTCCATAAAGTATTTACTTTATGTCACCCAATCAAACGTTTTAACATACTAATAGATTCCTTTTAAATACATTCATTATAAACAATTTGAGTAAATATACGATTTTCGGGCCCGAATTCCCCAGTGTATCTAATATTAATTCAATTGTCACATCTGTTTCGCTTAAAATGATGTATCATCCCATTTTGTTCCCGATAGAGATAATCTAAGCTATGCTTTTGATGGCGCAAAACCACATTAAGCGCAATCGGCAAAGATAGAAGTGTTAAGGGCATGAGGTCAGCTTACAGAGGTCACATAAGTTCATTCAAAATGCAGTAAAGATTTGACATAAATTATTACATTTACACTAGTTAAGGCGGTTTTTTAAACGATTGGTCATAAGGCAATTAATTAATTAATTTGAAAATCACTGTTTATAAAAGAAATTTTTTAAAACAAAGCACTGTCATTTATTGATTCGTGATTGAAAATACGACCAGATATTATCGTTGGGACTTCAAGAGTTTTGCTACAATTAACACTAAGATATTTCATCACTGATATAGGTAGATAGTCACAGTGATACATAACTGATCTCTGAGACCACTGAGATGCGCCATGGCTGCAGATGAATGGACATAGAAGAAGACCCGCTACTTGCTCAACAATTATGTTATTAAGATTGTAAGTTTAATACCGTAGGAAAACAGTAACTGTCCGGTTAATCAATAACTGCAACTGTGACGAGACTGCATTCCTAGGCACTAGCTTGGAAATGCAACAAGCAATAGTCCAGTGCATCTTTGATGAAGCCTGTGTACTTCGTTCAGATGCACCGAAAACATTTGACCCAGCCTCCTAACGATATAGATATACTAGAGCAGAAAATCAATACTCGAATTTAACAATTTGTCGACAAAAATCATAAGAGATAATGTTAAAACTTGCATTACGGAAAAATTTTAAGCACTTTAGGAGAACAAATAATTTCGTCCAAAACACACAAATTGTATTGACTTAACTATTTATGCTTATTGGAAATTAATAAAGAAATTCCTTGATTAGTTTAATCTAAAATGATACGAAGAGAACCCTTTATTCAAAGAGCAAATGCGGAAAAATTGAGGATAAAAATTAGCCCTTGAAATAGACAGAATCCCTTTTTTATATAATGTTCCACCGCATGTCAACTGGACACTGCTCTCGAATAAGGACACGGTGTTAAAGACTCTGCAATCGCTTTAGAAGGCCGCTTTTGTCTTTCCTTTCTTTTCAAGTAGTCTCCTTTCCTGCCTTTCTGCCTTCAGTGCCAACCTTCAGAGCTTGTTGAATTTATTGACTATCATTATTGGTCATTGACTTCTCAAATGACTTTCAGTTGCAAGTCCACTACCTTAAATAGGGATATCCACTTGCTTAACTATTTATTCATTTATTATCTGCATTGATTAATCTTACTGTTACTCAAGCAATGAAAAGCATATTTCACATGGAACAGCACCTGAACATACGAAATGCCAGGATAGTCAGGTAAGGAATAAAACTGAGGTGGGAGGGGGAGGGAGGTCAAATAGAAGTATGCAATGAAATCAGGATGGCGTGGTGAGTATAATAATTCCCAAGCCCATTTAGGATAGCGTTTTCCAACTTTCATCTTGAGTAGAGAGAGGCATCATTGAACCTTTCCGATGAGGTACTTGAATTCTGCCACTCTCTACATTAGACAGACTTAACCAGTGCGACTAGACATTCCGCTCACTGGATGTGCGTTCACTGGAATCTGACATGGCAAACGTGCGCAGTGAACAATGTGTCACTGATGCACAATAAGGACCATAGTTTGCTTTACAAAATTTAAATGCTCCAAAAGTTCAATTTTTCGTTTTCATGATTTGATCGCTGAATTTCTGAATGAGTCCGTATCTGCGATATTTAATAATCTGCTCACTGATTGATTTAATTGAACTTTTGGTCATGCCTCTTTGGCACCTTTCTATCTTCCTACAGCCACGAGTAGGCAGAGAGAACTACTAAAGACATTTTAAACATAGCACAGCTCACTAGAGTTTTCTTCGCATTAAAAAAATTAATTTACAAACTCAGTTATTATTACGTTTAATGACATTTTCTATTTCCCAAACTGGAAAGTCATATATCCCGATATGTCACCAAAAATCATAATTTGGTTCATCCGATGCAAGAAAATAACCAATTTGCATTTGTTTTAAAATTATGAACGAGGAGAAAGAGCCTTGAAATGTAACCAACTTTGACTGCTATTAGTTCTTCCGTGTCCATTGGACCACCCAGACCTGAGATATTTGAGGGTGCTTAGAAGCCAATAAAAGAAACATATTTATCAAGATGGCATGACTACCCACTTAATTTAATCATTTGAACATTTAATTTAATCAATAATAAGTGTACTTCATGGATATGATCTTGCTCAGAAACCTGGGGATCCTGAAATTTGGAAAATTAGGACATAATTCAGTAAATTATGCTTGTTAAGTAAAAAAGTGAGCAATCTGATGAAATCCAAATTCAAATGGACAACGACTTTCTCTCCTACTTTAATTGATTCCCACATTCACATCTTATTTGACTATGTTATTGTTTCCTGTTTCATGATGCTTTTCCACGATTAAAAACCGGATATTGCTTGCTTTGACAATGATAATTTTCTTAATAAAGGACGTTTATCGAGTTATAGGATTTCTGTATTTTGCCTACGTAAACTAGTGAGTCTAAGTAATATTAACCACGGATCATCTCATAGGGCATCTAAAGATACTAAAAATACTTTTTTACCTTCAGTTTGCATATACTTGAAAATATACATGACCAATTTGCAACGACATTTGAATTGAGGTAATACTCCTGATAATGACTAACGTGTTCGTCTTTGAAGTCAGGGGTCACGGTTTCCATGTCCGTTAGTGCAAATCCAGTGACCAAAATGGCCAACAGCACTGATTAGGTCTAGGAAATAAAAGGGAATAGTAGAAGGCCAGTTTCTTGTTAGTAGGGATTGAATGTCACTTATTTCCGAATGTATAGAGTGAGCTCTGTTCCGATCTGGTATTCATTCTGGAAGAATGAGACGACCACCCAATAGCTAATTTTTCTCGATGACAAAGCACATATTCAGAAGCCCTGAGTCATATTTTTCGGTCTTCGAATCCCCTCCTGATTTTATGCAATTCAGCATTGAATGCAATTGAGTAAATTCTGCCTTGAATTTAATTCAATCCAACATGACTGTACTCTACGCCGACAGATCAGATCTGATCAGATCAGATCAGAGACAAGTTAAATGGAGCCCTTTCATCAATATTAGATATACGACAGAAGATAAATAAGTCACTTACAATCGTGTCACTATCAATCACTATTTTGTAGCACTTCGTAATAAATGCTTAATGTCAAATTTCATATGAAACGCACTCCCATACAAAGACCTCCAGACATTTGAATGTTCGAGAACATGCTCATTTATCAGCACACCATGAAATTTGGAAGCCAGTTACACGAGAGCGAATATGCCAAAGTGTCGCTATGGAAGTACATCATAAGAATGATGCTAGAATTCTACAATAGAGTCAGGAGCGGTCAGAAAAAAGACGGCAGGTGGCATTCAAATTTTGAAATATGTCATATTATCTAGATTCTCATATTTTGTTTGCGTAAGAAGGGTTAATAGTTAAGTTGTGCGTCGATGGTGCATTATCCACCATGCTTGACTGCGAAAATGCACACAAGGGCGCACACACAGTGAGCCGAATGGCCAACCGCACTGGCTAAGTCCGCCTAATATAGAGTGATAGAATTCAAATGTCTTATCAAAAAGGCTCAGTGATGTCCCTTTGTACTCAAGATGAGTGTTGGAAAACGCTTTCCTAAATGGACTTGGGAATTACTAATTATTTATTATTACCAGTCCTTCAAACCAACCAATATCCAATGCAGCTGTAACAGAAACTCTAACCTTAAGAGCATATTTTTTTGACACTTTTGTCTGCTTACATCCCGTAATTATATAAACATATATGCATTTAGATATTAATAGATCTCAAACGTTTTAGGCGAATTACGCATTAAGTATTTGAACTGCACCGTAAAAATCTTCAGGAAATGGTAGTTATTAAAATGACAATGTAAATTTCCAAGAGACATACGGTGCGAGTTTTATTTCAAACTACTACTAAGGAAGTATAGTCCAAGGCCAGAACAAGTGGGATAAAAGGCGGTTTCAGGCGTTGATGATAGTAATTTTTAGTAACAGACTGGTCCAGACCTCTTAGACAATTTCGTTTATTCTAACAATTCTCTTCGCTTTTGATGAGAGGGTCACTATAACCGGCAGCTACCAATGATCTTGGGGTATATCACTAGCAAAGGTAACGGCCAGTCCCATTTAAGAAAGTTTTTTAATTCCCAAATGTTGTCTTGGAAGGAGCAATAATAACATGAAGCCTCCCTGGTGAGAAACTGGAATTCTGCTACCCCTTTTTACTAGCCAGACTTAAGTGCGTGAATCTACGGACATCAGCCCGTGATCTTTATCTTCGCAGGCGAGGGCATTCATCGCTGGGCCAACGACATATTATCCATTAGTACCTACCTTCTTAAAATTTTTATTGGTTCGATCCAGTTCCTTAACTCCGATAAATTGAATTTCTCCTTCTTCTACCAACAACTCACTCCTTTCTTGCCCATGACCTTTTCTGCTTACTAGCCCTCCTAATGCAAGTATCCTCGACACTCCAAAACTTGACCACACAAAACGGAGAAAGCCTTGAATACTACCCAAACATCTAGGGAAAAATCCAAATCTACCCGGTCACAACCAATAAAGTCAAAACAGAAAGTCAACAAACTATAAATGACCATTTTTTATTGAAGGTTGCATGAGAGAGCGAGAATATACACAACGTGCTGTAATCTCATTGTACATATCCAACCGAGAGAGACATGATTGCAACTGAGTAGGTCGAGAACATAATGGTGATGATGAGGAACCCCGTATATAAGAGGTTTACCTGGCAGGTTGGTCGGATAGAGGGAGTCAGTAGTGGTGGATTAGTTACTATGTGCACATTCGCTCAACGCAAGGTTATTTGATTAAATACAGATTTTATGTATGAATAATGGTGGTACATAATGAATAGTGGAGGTGGTACAACTCAAATGCGAATAAAATTGTCGTTTTAATGGGAATGAGAGGTGGAAGTGGTCAAATTTACAAGGAGAACGAAGAGGCTGAGACCTTTGTACAACAAAGCACACACACCCATACATCTTGAGATCTCAGTTGATGGTATCACCATCACTTATGGTACAAAAAGAGTAAAATGCATTAAGAGATAGGTAGATAGGTGGGCAGAGTGACCACTTTCCGACGACGGCGTCGGCACAAACAACACTCATTCACACACATTTGCAGTTGCTATTTACAAGAGAGCAGGATAAGGTCTGCTGGTGTGGCCTTGATTCTGCTGGTGCGGGGGAGTAGGATTTGCTGGTTGTTGCAAGTGGCTCGGAGGAACACCACTTCCCCCAGGTTGAGGTTGCATATAGAACCCTGCACTCTGGGATTGTGAATTGGCGCCACCCTGAGATGGGGGCATCATTACGACACCTTGTTGTTGCTGCATGTAGAAATCGTTTCCATTGCCACCCATCACTTGGGGTTGTTGTTGCCAACGCAGTTGTGATTGAGGATAGCTCATATCTCCTCCACCCATGTACACCTGTTGCTGTTGAGATCCAGATGTTCCAATCGAGGAAGCGAGCACATTTTTTGAAACAGATACTGTCGTATTCGGGGCTGCGGAGACCATTTGAGAAGTATCCGTCTCAACCGATCGATAACCGGGTCCTGATGAGGTGGAAGGTGGATATTGCTGGGGCTGCTGTTGGAGGTGCATTGAAGGATCACGATAGATACCTCGCGGCTGCGATGCGGTCGCGTTGGGATATGGCGTTGCACCCTGAGGAAAATCGAAGGGGTTCGTGTTGTCGGGCTGTTGGGCCGTTGGATCAGCCGCCATTGAGAATCTCTGTTGCTGCTGTTGGTTGGCATATTTTGGTTGAGGTCCGGTAGTGTACATCCCACTAGCATCGGAAATTCCTGCAACCATATCTAGAAGAAAAAAGAGAAGATATGGCAGTTAAGGGAAGAAAGGACGTGAAAAAATACGCGACCCTAGAACATGATGGAGCGAACCAAGTGCAATCACGCATTAGTTTCACACAACACACAAACATCAATAATCATTCTAAAGCTTAGCCTCTGCATCCTGCAGAGAGGCTAAAATTCGAATCACTTCTCCCATTTTTTCAATACTTGCCTGCCAAAATGCTCACATATTAATTTGATCAAGTGCGGGTTCAAGTGAATAAATAGAGTCTGTACATTTATTATCGTGTATGATATATATACTTTGTTTTCAGTCGCAAGGGAAACAAAAAGATAATTTCAGCCATTCAGAGCACAGAGAGGCGAAGAATCTTAGGTCAACACAAATAACAAACCGGAAGGATTACTACTGCCCATTGGTATAGAGCCCTGTTGAGGAGGAAGTTGGTCCATTTTCGGCCCCCTTCGAGCGACTGACGAAGGCGGGTGGGGAGGAAGGGAATTCGGGCCAGTTGTTGGCTGAACAGTAGCATTAGGAGCCACTTGGGTGTGACTAGGAGATTGGAGCTTTTGTCCAGAAGGGGCACGTACTTTTTGGGGTCCAGGTGGATATGGACCACTAGAGGGGGCATTGGAAATCGATGTTGTGTTTCCACCAGGCAGTCCGGTGGTGGTGGTAGTTGTAGAAGTAGTCGGGAGGTACTGGATTGTATGTGGAGTCTTTGGTGTTATTTGGACGTTGGTCGGAGGTTGAGGCTGCGGAGGATTGCGTGAAGGTTCCAGTCGTTGATTGGGCGGAGGTGGACAGGCGGACCCATTGTTAACTCCATAGAACGGTCGAGAAGGCAGTTGCTGCTGCTGCATGAATTGACCTGGATGGAGTTGGGGGTTTCCATTCAAATGAGGATAATTCATCTGCTGGAACTGTAAGAAAGCAGCAGATCACTTCCTAATCAAGCATCCCTAAGTTAAACAGCCAGAACAAGTATAGCGGAAAGAAAAGGTGAATTTTTAAAGTCACTCGTAGTTCTTAGAGGACCAAGAATTACAACAATAAGTAATTAGAAAGACTTAGCCAACATTTATAAACTCAAGCTAAACGTTAACCTAATTGTTTATGCAAAAAAGCGGCTTTTCTTGAAAGCTTTTACGAACAATTAAGTGATTTGCCTAGGGGTTTTCGGTTAATTATGCGTGTACTTTCACCGTATATTCAAAATAAAACTTCCCCATCTCATTAAAAAAGTTATACAATATTTGAATTTGGTAGAGAGGAAGTATCCTGCAGATACTGTGATAAGAAACTCACCCTCTACCACTCCTCATATTGACTGGAATTAACTACTGGTTGGCCACATCCACATCATTGGATTGTAACAACGAGCTCCGATCTCCTGACCTCCGACTTGGTAGAAAAGCAAGTTGACCGACGGCATTCTATATAATAATTCCCAAGCCTATTTGGGAAAGCGCTCTTCAGTACTCACCTCGGGTTAGGGGATACTGAGTCGCCCTAGTGAAATAACTGAATGCTACCGTACTCTTTATTAACAAAACTTAACCAGTACTGTTGGCCAACCCGCTCACTGAGTGTAAACTAATCGGTACTATGAAATCTGATTTCCCAAACGAGCACATTAAGCACTGTGCCGGCAAAATAAAAGTTTTGAACACACGGTAGAACGTATGTCAAAGGCAACCAATTAAAGAGAGTGGAATACAGCATTTACTACTTTTTCAAGGCATAAACATAGATTGTATTTGACAATGCAAATCAAATCACAAATATACAACTGACTATTTATCATCATGAAACACCCTAACAAAGTTCAATTCCTCTCTTTAATTGAAACGGAGAGAATGAATGAAAAACTATGTGGAGGCCCGTGTTTATGCTTATAAGCGAATTATCTCTCCCTCTACCTCATTTATTTCCATTTCTCTCAATCTCCACATACAGGCAGGGAACAAAGTTTTGCCTAATGATAATTAGGCTGCGCAATCACACCGGTATTGCGTAACGCACAACGTGAGATGAAGTGAGAGGAGCAATGTTTTCGTTGAGGCCTGTAAGAGGCGAGGAAGGAGAGAGTGGGAAAACGAGAGGCGAAGGGAAAATAGTGACGAGTATACCAGCCTGAGCTAAACTCCCGCACATCGATTAGGGGACAGGACAGTGCCTGTAATGTACTCCCCAACGCGCATGTTGAGAGTAGGCAGGTAAGAAGATACGTCCGCACACACGCATTTTTCGTGTATCCCGTCACCAATAGTAGGAAATTGAAGAATTCTTCAGCCTATTGAAGGGGAGAGTTCTTTCTAGAGGGAAGGCATCCTAGAATTTCTTTCAGTAAGAAGCTAGTGTTCAAACATCTCTGAAGGCATCTACACATTTAGTCACCGTGTGTGATAATATATTTGGTGGATGCTTACCTTGACCGTCATGTCAGCCTAATTTCACTTAATGAGCAACGAAACCGAAAAATTAAGCTTTCATCTACGTTTACCAAAGTATCTACAAATTAAGCTAACCATGAGTAAGTTCTCATGATCCAATGACTGTACTTTAGGAGACTAGGTCATATCGAACTAAAAATAAAATAACGGGCTGGGAATATATGCATTTTTGTGTGCGTAGTCTCAAAATCACATGACCGTCATGTGAATTATTCTCGTTTTACTAGTTATCAAGCGATAGGGATTAAATTCTAGGATAAACAGGAGAAGAGAAATTTATATATTCTTACTCCAGGTCGAAAAAAATTTCACGGAGTTTGAAGAACGATACAAGTGGCCAAGAAAGCTGTTTATGACTAATTCTATTTCTAATTCGAGGCCTCATGTTTGACCATTCATTTCTATAACTACACAAGCCAAGTTTGATACATATGCAGATGTAATTTTTTCGGCACCAAAGAACTCTCTTGTACCAAACATGAGCCGGCAGGTTCAGAGATCATCGTCTGTATGCTGAATACTCTTTAGTTGACTTCGTAAATTACTTATTTTAAATTTCTTAAGAAAACATTAAGAGAAGTACTAACAAAAACATCGACTTGGGCAGAGGAAAGACATCCTAGAGCCATTCTGACGTCTGTCTGCATTCTACCATCCCTAATTCTCATTCAATAGAGGCGAACCGATGAGAGTCAATATCATGACCTTTGAATTGCATAAAACATCCCTAATCGCCCCAGTTCAGTTAGGTTTAAATCAATAACTATATCTCCCATGAAGTGCCTTGTATAAATAAGGTAGAGCATACCTGGCCAGACTGTTGTTGAGGTGGACCCGATGACTGCTGTTGGGGTTGCTGAGACGTAGCTCCTGACTGAGATGCCTGATTAGGTGGAAGAGAATTCACTGCAGAGCCACCAGTTGGAGTCGAGGGAGAGGCGGAGGTTGGTGGAGGAACACAGATGGGTGGAGCAGAGCTCGGAGTGAGACACCTCGTCGACACCACAGCCGCTGCATCCCCTAGGGTCTGTTGGTGAGGCGAGGGATGGAATCCCGGCTAAATGAGGTGAGGGTATTGCAATGAGAACACCCATTACTCAACGAGTCACCAACGTTCAAGCATTCTCATGCGACCACTCAGCATAATAAACACCATTTGGAGGCCATATGCATTATCATATTCGCTCTGTCTTCCTTCATCTTGGGAGGCGATGAATGACTCAGAAAGGTATCCACACAATATTTCAGGTCACTTATATAATAATAAGTTTTCGTTCACGATTTTTCTTATTATCATTTATTACTAACGTTAAAAGTAAAATGAAGGAATTCAGCAGCACAAAGCTTGATTATTGCATGGTTTGTTTATGTGTATATGCTTTTACATCACACAAACACACACCCAACAGTTTATAATACAGTAACATGTGCGTAGCATTTTAAATATAAACACGTCAACAGCAAAATCATAAACTCTCTTCAACTCTTAAATACGTGTGTGAATTCAGTGCCAGCAATTGAGGTCTCGGGAAAGATATCGAGAACAGAAGAATCGACCACTAAAATTCGGAATCCGGACTCGTAATCCCCAAGAAATCTTTCTGTTTCCGATTGCTTCCCCCACCTTCCCAACTACCGCTATAATAATATTCTAAAATTGAATACACCTCTGAGGTACTTTACCGCCAACTTTATGACCACATATTAGTCAAACTGCTACATTTTATCATTATGGAAAATAACAAAAGTACCTCGTACAAATAGGGTTAGGCATGGATTCCTAGCAAAGTTTAAAGAAAAAGTTTAAGAAATCAGCCTAATGTCACAGAATACAGATAAGTAATCTGAGAGGTAGTTTGTTGAAACTACGGATCGCCATACCTCCAACTCTACGTCATCTCACACGTACAAAACTAGAACATAATACAATGGTAGTGATAACATACAAAAATTTATCTATTTCTATAATATTTGACCAAATACAGAATTTCATTCTGTCTTCTAATACAAGTATGCATGCATCGTCTCTAATTTTTACTATTATTTTTCGTGGTTCATATAAGCTTGATAGGGTAGGAACAAGTTATTACAGTTCACCTCGAATGAGCCATGCAATGTTAAATAGCCCCATCTACCTGATCTAAGCTGTAAAAAAGACAAATAAATTGAGGTGGCACGACCAATCACATCAACAAATTCGGAAATATCACTGATATAACCACATCCACATATCTAGGAGTCAAACGATGAAGACTGAGCATTAGAACAACGCGAAATGAACCCTTATGAGAATACGGACAAATCAATGCTTCCAGAAATCAAATAAAGTAAGACTTGCGTTGTCCTGACTTAATTACCTTATTATTGACCTTATTCCACTGTTTCACATCTTATAAGACTCGTCTGTTTTTCCCCCTATTCAGATGCTTTCCCATGATTAAAAGTTGTAAAAGTTATTATTTTGCCCTACCATGGGTGAAAACAACGAACCTGACAGTTGACATTTTCTGAGTAGTGACAGCGTACTGCATGCTTTTATTAATAATGAGTAATATAATTCATTAACATGTGTATAAAATTCTAAATTTAAGCCCATTTATAGAAAAATGTACTTTACTGTTAATATTTTACGACTCTGTACTTAGTGGAAAAATTATTCCATTGTTACAAATAAGCAGCAAAAGTACAGACACAGTTTAGGCAAGTAAATTCTGTAATCAAAGAGAGGAAAGAAAAATTACGGAACATCAACTTGTGATATTCGGGATTATCACCATCACGTTAAGCTAGTTTTATCTACTACTGATTTTAATCAAACAAAGATTGAGGGACTAAATGTTTAACAACACACAATTGTTTCTTAAACACATGATCTCAACGAAGGTAAACATATCGAGAAACACATGAATTAAATGCCGCTGTTAAACAGATTAGACACAGGGTGCATCTAGGGTTTAATACTGTCGAAAGCTATCGAGATCTTGGTATTGATATCCTATCCGAAGGAAGATACCAACAATTTCTGCAGCAAATAACATCAGCTTGCACGCATAACGAACGAAAGCTATTTCAATACTATGGATGCCAAGAAGAGTACAACCAGCCAACAATTTAATTCGAAATCAGTTAACATTGAGCACAATCAGATCCTCTATCTCCTACGATAAGCGCCAAACAGGTAGAAGGATAACTTCCCGAGAAGTATTCATAGCACTTAAAATAGGTAAAGATATCCTAGAGCCGTTCTCATAGGAAAATCACTTTTGAACCAGAATTAACCATTTTGTTGGACGTGCACCGACCTCGTAACCCCTGATTTGGCAGACATTCACATTAAGTACTGCGCTACAGGCAGAATGCTGAAGGATAGGGTTTTTCGACATACCTTGAGCAAAGGAACAGCATTCTGGAGCATCTTCGATGAGGAACTCACGCACTTTGTTATCCTCTTTCCGATCAGTACTAACTAGTACGGTCAAAAATACTACTTACTGGATATGCCCCGATGGATTTTGGACCCCTGATTTATATTATACCGACTATCTTACAAAAGCTACGCAAGACAAGGTACTTACCTGCTGACTGCCAGATTGAGGCATCGGCACGCTTTGTTGTTGATAACCAGGGGTGTTAGGATTTCCAGGTATCGTATACATGGAGTTAGGATCTCCCTCGGGATTTGACATCATTCCAGGACCGCCACCACCAGGGAATCCACCACTTCCCCCACCTGCTAGCATATCCGGAGCCGAGGTCATCCTGGAGAATCCAGGTGTCGTAACATTGGGATTGGAATTCGAAGGCTGAGGACAGTAGGGCCCCTCGGTGCCGGAGAGCTGTGAAAGTCTCGCGAGACTCGCCAAACTCGCTGAGGTTAAGTGTTGAGTTGACGTGTTGGAGGAAGAAGCCGTACTATCATTTGGTGGATGGGAGTAGCCTCCACTCATAGACAGGGGCTGCTGCTGTTGTTGCATGGATGATGGAGGTAACTGGCCACCGGACGGACCGCCAGGTCCAACACCCATTGGAGGATATAGGGGTTGATCCATCATTCCTCCTGGACCTATTATGGGACCTCCTCGGTAGTTAGGATTCTAAAATAAATAAACGCATATAAGTATTGATTAAGTCAGGATGTGCGTATTTTGAGTTTTCATTACTTATTCTAACAAAAAGGACTTCCGCGTGAGTGAGAATAACTGATTTTCGCTATGCTCAAAAAGGAGATTTCTAAGGCAATTGTAAAGTGCATACTCCCAACTTCAGAGATCATGAGTTTGAATCCCGAAGCTGTATTAACCGTAAATGATATGACTACTAAAAAGATATATATAGTCACCCTTATCCTAGGTGTCCTAAAGTAAGTTTCTCCAATGAAGGTACCAGAATATTTTCTCCAATTCAGAATCATTAATCCCAAATCTCAGGTAATAAAAGCTATCCGTCCACTAGACCAACTATCAATTTGCTTATATTTCTTTCGATAGAATTATTATAACTAATTTAAGCAAAAAAGTACTTCTCTGAGAGCACGAGTTGATTTCCGTTGGACACTAACCTCTAATATGTACCTCCGGAATCTATTGTTCAGAGGTGAGTTTTTTACGCAGTGCACATATAATTCGTGTTCTAGCGCGTTGTTTTTGCCTAATTTCATTTGAATAGCTCGCTTACTCGCGTTTACGGGTGGAAACTGACACAGAGAGGGGCAAGCAGAAAAGAATTGGCAAAACACATAGTACGACGATGGCTACGGAGCAGGAGTTAACATTTGCCCCTCCCAAATACCCGGCTCTCCTTCCACCTCCTTCTTCGTGTTCTTGCTGCCCAAAATCCACCACCCTCTTCCCTTCCCACTTTCCCGTTGGGCAAAATAATGGCGGATGCAGCACATAGTGGAAAGAGAGTGAGGGCTGGCTATATTTAGCTCCACACCGAGAGCAAGAACCTGGTGCGCTTGCGTCGTTTTATGCGTGCGTATGTGCGACCCCAGGAAAAATGAGGGGGGGGGGAGGGGAGGGTGGGGGAGACGCCTACGTGTATTGCCGCTTATTGGCTAGGCTTAATTGTAGACGGTGCGTGTACGCACGTACGCACGCAGAAAGGCAGCGCGTACTTTAATTTGTGAAATGCCAAAGCAAGCAAGTTAGGCACTGCTACGCGTGCTTATGGTGGTGATGCTTGATTGCTGCTTGTGCCTCCTCTTCTTTCGCTATCGCCCTCTCTCTCTCTCTCGTCTATGATAGAGAATATGAATGCTGTGTTGTGTTTAGATATGTGTGCAGTCAGATTGTGACTAGAATGTGTATTCTTAACTTCTCTCGCTCGCTGGTTTATCCCAATTTGGGAAATGGAACACTACTACTGCTGCTACTACTATAGCTGTAAATGGCACACACAATAACATTATTACACAGCCCCACCGTCGTAACTGGCAACTGCTATTAACGTAAAAAATAAAACAGAGCGAGAGAAGAATACAAAAACAACAGCTATTCGATTTAGTTTACAACTGTTAAATTTATGAGCTTAGATACTTAAATAATACTAGCGTGGCGTAATGATAATTAAGAGACTATAACACATACAATGCTTGGAAAAACGAGTTTCTTGAGGAGGAAAACTTCAAGATGCCTTCCAAATGATGCTGGTAAGTAGTTCAGATAGGATGCAGGATCGAATATTTTCGATACAGAACTCAAAATTCTCTGAATGAAATTTGTTCTTTGGACACGGGATTTTATGTTTACCGTTTTTCAATGCTTGTACCAGGGAATAAAATTTCGTCACGGCTGCACTACTAACCCAGTCTTGTGTTCTTACTAATGAAACAAGAAGCTCTCATTGAGACACAAGTCTTCTGTCTTCTCCCACTGAGTTTGAGCCACCGCAGCCTCACTGTTATATCACTGAGTACCTAGTAATATCGCAGTTGCATCCAAGAAAATATTGGTGGTCAGGTAGAATTGTATCAAATTTGTTTTTGCATACTCGTCTCGTCCTATTTTAATCAAGCAGCCAATTAGTCCCATAACCATAACTATATACAAACAGTTAGAGAAACCGTCAGTGAGCAAAACTTCTTCTGTATTCATCCTACTAGGTTGAGAAACTATAACAAGTGTTAGCTCAGCAGCGCCTAGATTATAATAGTTATATCAAATCCCTTCAAAGAATACTTGCTATTACACTTGTAATAGCGGGGAAGAAATAAGAGATGTTTAGTTGAAGAAATTCATTTTGTTGAATCCCATTCTGCACCACTTCTAACCAGTATTGGTGGTTGTTCTAATTACATCAAATCTCACTGGGATTTTTAACCGGATAACGTGCCTTACCTCCGAGTTTATCGAATATTTCTCAACAGGACTTCGAACCCAAATGTTAACTCGTGAGCCAACTGGTTGACATACTACTAAGGGATTCCTGAGCTCCAACAACTACTTTACACCAGGTGATCTTTTTCTTCTTAAAATTTTAGTTAATAAATTTGGTATGGCTTCCATACCAATTCTGAACTATCCTAGGTTTGAAATATCGGACCGGTAATCAACATAATTTCTCGACATTATATAAGCATAGATATAAAGGTTTTGACGTAGTCCCTCTGTATTTCAGATAACAAGAGTTCGAAATCAATCTAATGTTAATTTAGTGATTGGAAAGACAAATTGAATGAAGATCCCTCTGCCAGGAAAGCTCTGGGATTTCTTCCCTACACCAAAGACGAGGGACCTGTTTAACAATAACTTAAGCAGCAGACCACAGCATGACTGCGTGATTAACTATTTATGAAACGAGAAAACAACAACATGTACAAATCTTACTGCTTCAATTACATAAGCGCACACAATGAGCTTACACATTTATATATAACTTCCCCCCTCCCCCTTAGTCCGCGCAATCAAACATACACGCACATATTAACATATAGAACCTTAAAATAACGTGCATTAAGTGATAAACAATAACATAAAATAATGGGTTACCGTATAGGGACCACCATTCATCGGATCACCACAACCCATCATAGCAGATTGGTAATTTCCACGAGGGGGACCAATAGGGACCGTGCCAAAGCTTCCCGGTTTCATGCCCTGAGGGATTTGAGATTGTTGAGTAGGGGGCATTCGTTGTGCGGTAGGGTTAAAACCGGGGGGAGGTCCCTGAGGGCCACTAGCTCGTGCTGCTGCGGCCCGACTGGCTGCAGTTGTCCCTGTCTTTCGCTTCTTACTTACACCGCCGCCCCCGCGACCGGTTGCTGTTCGGGCCGTTGGAAGAGCATTCTGAGACTGTTGAGACTGCTGCTGTTGCTGCATCATCATCACTTGTTGTTGTTGGTCCATCATGACCTGTTGCTGTTGAGGGCCCCAGAATTGTGACTGGTGGATATCGGGGAGTCCACCAGATAGAGAGTCAGACGACAGATAGGGACGTTTGTTATTGTTGTTGCCGTAGGGGGGAGGGGCGGGGACACAAAACTTGTTTGGTGGTGGCGGTGGCGGGGGTGCGGAGGGGTAGACGTTGTCAGGTACAACCAGAACAGGAGATCCAAAAATATTGGGATCAATAGGAGAGTACGAGAAATGTCCCATCCCTCCATTGGGATCTCCACTACTTATTGGAGAGGATTGATGAACGGTAGGAAGAGGCTGCTGCTGTTGCTGCCTTCGTTGTTGTTGCATCCAAGCTATTTCGCGATTAGTCATCATCATTCCTCGGGGCTCCATTGGCGGCATATCTCCAGGAGGATGACCTAAGAGGTAAGAATAAGTGCCTGTTAGGTAAATGAAATAATTGCCAAATATTATCATCTCTAGAAGCGCGTAGCATAGGGAGCAACGTGCCCATCTGCAAAAAGCTAGAAGACACAGGCACAAGACCAATTTTGGTGCTGAAATGCGAGTTCTTCCAAGACGTTATTACGCCGATATGTTATGATTATACCCCAAGCATCTCATGCATTAACGGAAGGTCAGATGAAAATCCTTTAAAACTACAAAACAGTCGGAAATGAGCATTTCAAAACTACACATACTGTTCTGAGATGCGAAGAGAAGTAGAATGACTAGCAATGAAGAAGTTCCCCTCTACTAATACCGGTTGTACAAAATACACCTTTCGGAAGATTCCGTGGGTAAGGTTCACAAAGACAAAACACTAGGTTATTGATGACTGACCTATAACTGCATAATTTGTTGATCTATTCTATGTTCAAATCAAGTAAATTCCAATCCTCCACCTCCTCTTAGTATCATGACCATCAGAAGACAAACATATATCTAAAATGTTTTGGCAATTATCCAAATAAATAAACTGGTCAAGTTAAGTTCTCGACTCTGCGATCCCTAATTGATGCGGAAAATAGGCAACAAATCATGAAATTTGAACGCTCAACCATTAAAACATAAAGCAGCAAATAACCTGAATTAAAAGATCAAACCTTGTGAGAATTTATTTTTGTTTACTTCTAACCAATTCTTCTTCTCTTAGCCCATATAAGACTGTTTAACTGTTTCACACGACGAATTCTAAAGTTTTTGGCTTGCTATGGGAAATAAATCAATAACACTTCACATATTAAATAAAGTAAAAATAAAGCCCTTTTCAAAATTTATTAATCAGGACGTGAAGATAGTTAATAAAGTTGGATCAGAAGACTAGACCAAGACTAATCCAGAAAGAGCTAACAATAATCATAAGCGCTCCAGTTTTTCAATATCGTAAACCCAACAAATGCATTTGAAAAAACAGCGTGATTAAGATGTCATATATATCCAGAGGGTGTGAGGGGCAATTCCAACTGAACCCTTAAATGTCCTAAAAGCTAGCTAGAAGGGGAACAGATTGACTTCCTAACAATTCCTCAACACAGGACAACAGATAAGATGCAGAGGACCAGCACACCCACAGACGCTTCCATCAAGTCAGTATTCCAACGGGAGCAAATATCTCTCTGAGATTAAGTTCGTTAAATGCAATCCGAAAGGAACTAAAGGTAGTATATCCAACTCTGTTGGTTAACCGATAGAATGTATACTAGTAAGACCTTCGTATAAAGAAGTTTAAATACGTAAGAACGTGCCAAGTTATCAGCATACTATGAAGTTCAGAGTCCAGTTGTTCTAGTACAAAGGAGATGATGCATCATTACAAGTTCTCAGATTGATGCTCAAATACTGTCAAGAAGTGTCCTACAAAATTCTCAAGGTCACAGGCACTATAACGAAGTTCCGATTGAAGTTTGAGTGCAAGTGTACGAATGCTTAAGTACTAAATTCTTATGATGAATAATTACATTTGATTTCGATTCATTTTGCATATATAAACAAATTATCACATCGATCATTGCCTATCATTAAAATTTCATGAAAGTTAAACCACTAAACTACAAAGAGAATCAATCATGTCAAATACAATAAGGTGAAAAACTGATCACAATTTGAATAACTCCTCTTAAGAAATCTCATAAGTCGGGAATCCCTCCCCTTTTATAAAATTTTCGATATATATGCAAAGCTTTCAAAGACTAAGGCTATTGCCAACGTGGTATGCGTGAGCTATTACTGCGTCTTTGACGCAGTAATAGCGGAAATGGAGATAGAAGGGACGAAGGAGAGAAAGCTACGCCAACCCATAGAAAACGACGATGATAACAGACACGGAGATTAGAAGAGGAGAAAAGTATGACTCATTGTGAATATGCGGCGGCAGCAGTAGAAGAGAATGCACACAGTAGTAGCAGAAGCGGAAAAATAGGGGAGAGAATGAGTCACGGCGACAACAAGACACACAAATAACCATTCATCTTCCTTCTTTCACTACCTCAACTACGGAACTGATATTTCTTCAACTCTACGAGTTCCTCAATCCGATATCGGTTATCAAATCTTCACGATGGCTAATGGAATGATTACACCTCTTTTTACCTCCAGCGGCCAAGTCAATGAGTGAACCATCCAAACATTCTAAAAACAATGCCTTGCATTCACTGGAATACCGTCGTGTTGAACTTGATCATTTCTGAGCAGAAGATTTAAGATAATTTAAGGCTATGAATCCACATTTTGGGGAAACTTGCACTAGAGCAGTGCGAAAGTTTGTGAAAAACAACAAAATACTTTTAACAATTGTAATGTAAGCGTCTCATTTTTAAGCGCTTCAGGTCTTTCAAAAAACAGTGATGGTAAACCTTTACTTATAACAATATCATTTTCAATGCTTTAAAAGATTAAGATCCATAGCAATCTACCGTTTGAAAGACGCATTCAATCTATACTCTGAGGGGATTTGGTAGCTACTCACATGGTTTCTAATTTGCACTAAGAAATGAACAAGAATTCAACTAGTGTCATAGACCAAAAGACATTAACATAATATATCCATCCGTAAATTGACTCTATAAATCTATTACAAACTCAATCACCATTCAATTAATTCCTTAGAAAAAGGCTCCCTATTTGTAGAAAGTGCTTCCGAAGTCCTTTCAAGCTCTTACACAACTAATTTTGCATCTTACGTTTCTAAACTGATACCCACTGGTGTATACTTACGGATAATATTAAAAACAGCCAAATGAAAATTAATAAATAGTAAAGTGATTCCTTATTCTTAAAAATTCCCTATCTTTAGGGAAGCTCAAAACTCAAGAATCTTCAACTATGCTAAGCCAAGATAGCCTACAATATCAAGCATAATCAAATCATTGATATAAACTTTAACTATAGGAACCATCAGTTGTCAGCCATTCCTTTCCACAGCAACCATTCCTCACCCCAGTAAATGTTAAATCGTCGTTCTACTCAAACTACCGCCTTCCATTCATTTTTACACGATAACCATTCTTCTCTCATAACGCAATCGCTCGAATAAGAGAGAAGGGATAAAAAACTAACCAGGATCGTGTTGTGGCATAGGAGGAATCGCGGTAGCACTGCAAGAGGGTGCAGCGGTGCCGCCAATTTGTCCCGCGGTGGCGTACATTTGCTGTTGTTGTTGTAGCGCGGCAACTCCCTGAGCAGCCGCGGTCTTGTTTTTGGTCAAAGTGAAGTGGATTCTCTCTAAAGTTGCCATTTTGTTCTTACGGTTTTCCAACTGCTCTTGTGTCACGCTGCCCCCGTCGACAGCAATTGCCGCTGCTGCTGCAGCAACAGCTGTTGTAGTATGGAACATTCCATGTTGAAGCATGTAGGATTGCACGATGGGATGCGTGGAGTGGTAAGTGGTGAGACGGATCCTGCTTCGTTGATTCTTCACTGCAGCGTCGTTAGCCATCTCGGTGGTAAAAACCATTACATGAGTGGCTGGAGAGACGGGTATTGCCGCAGGCATTGTAGAGCGACTACCAGCAGAAGAAGCAGAACCTTGCTGTTGCTGCTGAGCATTTGTCACCGACGAAGAGATGGCATTCAAGTCTCTTGAATTACTTTCCGGAACTAGAGAAAATCGAAAAAAGAAATGAGAAAAGGTAAGTTAATCTGTTGTATTTTGAATAATCCTGATAAACCTCACTCAGTAGTACTGGAGTTTCACAGTACAACAGAATAGAAGTCCAAGTAAGGGAATTACGTACAGATCCTGTTGGAATATATACAAGCGGGTGTATAGCAGATAAGAAAACTAATGGATCAAGTAAATGTGTTCTTAAATTGACCACCAGCGAACACGAGGTAACTACGCCCATAATTGGATAAATGTTAGCATGACGTAATGGTAGTGGAGTGTGACTATATATTGATGACATATATGCGACAATGAGATGAGTGGGTCAACAAATTGACCTGAGAGGGCATAACATGAAATCAATATAACCATATATGGACAATCTTGGGATAAAGGACAACATGTGAATAGGTGGGTAATAAATCACTGACTTAAATCACTACAATTCCGACCGGCCAAAGCGGGAGAAATAACTAAGCATCCTCCTATCTCCTATCCCGTCCAACTTGCATCAGTTTAAAATAAATTATCAAATTGAGAATAATTGACACTAGAACGAGATAAACTTTCCATCTACCTGATTGTAATTTGCTGTTGTTGGATGAAGCTTGGCTATGAATGGATATCTTGCGAACGCCCTCGCTAACAGATGACGGTGCAGAATGGGTTTTAATCCCCTCAGCCTCACCCTCCTGTTTGAGCTCATGCTCAAACATAGGTCCACTAGAGGGCCGTCGAAGAGGAGAGTTTTGGAGGGGTTTGTTGATGTTGGCTGGTGGTGATCGAACCGAAGATATGGAGCCAACACTATGAGGATGTTGACCCAAAGATGTAGACTGCTGATTGTTTGCTGTGGATGATGAGGATTGTCCATCTGGTTGCCAAGATAAGGTTGCTAGTGTGTGCGAGAAAAGGATACCCATATTAGGAATAGGAAGGCAAGTATCCAAGCAACCGGGCTAATCATCAGCCATTCTGATAACAACAGACTTAAAAAGACTCTTGTTATATATTTAGTGAGTTATTTTTCAGACGTAGTTTGTAAAGATCTAACTTAAAGGACAAGAGACAATACTCAACAAAATATAAACAGGATCTTTGGGTGACTGTTGAGGATCCTTCCAATCCTCGAACATGGAAACTTTTCTCTAGTCATTAAAAAAAGATATAAAATAATTTGGCGGAAACATTCAATCATGTTAAAATCAAGTTTAAAAAAATTCGTGTCAATATAATTACCTAGGGAGGTCATTATTCTGGAAGTTTCGCATCTTGGAGAAGATAGGATTGATCAAAATTTCACTTTTCAATTAATTAAAGCATTTTTAAATAGTGGAAAGATTTCTGGCAAAAAAATACGGCAATGAGATAAATAACAAAGTACGGCTATATATTTTCCGTTTATGAGGTATACATTGATGGACATCGAGCCCATGATCTCTAACTTCATGCAGATAAGCCCGTTAACTGATACGTCATCGCTCATATACTAACTCTATAAATAAATGGACAAGCACGTTAATTCGAAGAGCATATCAACCAGGTTTATAAATAAGCTCAATCTATTGAAAGGTTCAAGTCAGACAAAAAGTACGTAGGTGGGTGTAAGTTAATGAGTGTCTACACATACAGCACACACTAAATGTGTACTTAATAGACACAAGGAAGGGAACACTAAATAGCTAGCAACGAGGAAGAAGTTCGCCTATGCCACCTCTATGCGTGGGAAAACAAGGCGAGACTGTACGCGCGTGGTGACACTCAATTTTTGCTATGCGCTCACTAATATGAGAAATGGGACACATGGGGTTTACTTCTAGTTTTTTTTGCTTGCAGCAAACGACAGCCACCTCCTCCCTCTCGTGCGACATTATTTCGACCATTCCAACCATATCCACCAGAGAGACTGTGTAAGCATAAATTGCAATTAAGTCTTAAACCCAATCTCTGAACTATATCAATATATTTGCTTGTTATAAGAAAGATTTATATTACTCTTACTACACTCAACAACCTGCAGTCTTTGATGAGAAATTCGCATTTGACCATCCCTTTACTGTTGATCAGAATTAGCCAGTGCTGCGGCTGGCCATTCCCATTACTAAATTACAGTGATGAATGTATAGAGCTCGTGGACCTCTAACTTGGAACGTAACATTTAAATTATTGACATACAATGCATACTCCCTTATTCATTAATAACTACAATAAAAAGTTGCAAAATGAAGGAAGTTTTATAAATGGAAATTAATTTCTCTCTTAAAAAATGAATTATTATTCAACACGTGAGGATTTTGTACTTCTCGACAGAAAACACAAAACAAGAAACATGGGACCTAGTTTTTTTCTTACAATTTGAGAACCAGCTAGAACAAGCATTTAGCACATTATGATATAATAAAGCAGTGGATGTTCCTGAAAATCCAACCAAAATTATGAAAAGTTTGTTTGGTGGGTAGCATTGATCTTCCTAACCTTGGCCCAATTGTTAGCGAGATTACATTACATTTTGACCATTCGATCATTGGAGCCTGATCTTCATCATTTAGTGGAATTTCTGTGATAATTATTTATTAAGAAACAAGATGAAAATGAACTTTCAGAATAAGTACAGAGCTAGAGTGAATAAAACTTACCATAATTCCACCAAAAACTTCCGAAAAGAGCTCTTATAAGTACCCTTATAATTCTCATACAAAGATACAGCATATCAGGCAGTCATTCTACGACATTGAGATATTGATTGACAAAGGTAGTTATTTTACTAGGCTAGAAGTCGCATATTTTCACAGAGGAAGACTTGTGAAAAAAGCGAGAGAGCGAGACAATAGGACGAGAAGTTGAGAAAATTCAGGATTCTTCAAATTTTTTGTAAAAATAATTGAATCCTAAACTTGATTTAGCTGTAATCAAGCCCGACGTCTGCAAAGTCAGAGCTCAGAGGTTTGATAACTATTGGCATACATACAATAAACGACAAGGTTGGTAATGAATGGAATAGCAGAGGGCGAGTTTCTCATTATAGATATTCCAGGTTGCTACTCATCTGATGTCAGATGGGTTTGGAACTTAACCCTCAACCCAATCGTGCTGCACTGGAGAACTCAATATCTACAATGTATTTGAATCCATAATGATACATTTCTAGGGCTTATACATATTTTAAGGGCAAAAAAGACATCGACAGAGGTTTTCTATACTTAGCACTAGACGAGTGTATCTAGAGCTGGCTCTGACTGGCTGTGACGTCGTGGTAGTCGAATTAACTTAAATTTTACGCGCGCTTCGTGTCCAGCAACAGCAGCAGGACTTAATATGTGTGCACGCCCAGCAAAAGTGTACGCGCACACAAATTGATTTGTCCATACGCGTACACACTAGTTGGACAACCCCACACATCACACCGCATCACACCACCGATGCCGCCAAGCAAGCAAGCACATCAGAATCCGTGCGCATTGAAAAAAGAGTGAATTTACTCTCTCGCTAGCTCCTCCTGTTTGGAATGGCACTTACGGCAATCTTAACTTATGAGTTATGAAATCTCGCATCAAACTCCTGAAGGAAAAATATGTCAAAACATAAATCAAAAGTGATTAATGGTCTTATCATCTATTTCCGCTATCCCCGCACTAACCGACTTGGTTATAATCCGCTGAAGTGGAGGGACTATTAACGTTCATCTTAGGTAGAGAACAAGAAAATCGCATCCTATTATTCCCTCCCCTGAACCCATTTTAACCATTCAATGAGAATTAGACCTAATTACCTCTCACCGCTACAACTTGGACACATATTACTCATTTTACGTATTTGCTCTTCACTCTCAACGAACTATTGAGGTATCCAAAAACAGACCATAGAAGGAAGACGGTTTAACGTCTTTTACCTTTAGTATAACATTCAGGAGCTCCATTCTCACAATCGGCCATATTCAAACTACAAAATGGGTCCCGAAACTAGGACTTCAGACCTGATCGACTGTAGCGGCCCGTTGACTGCTACATCACTGAAGTAAACCAAATAAACGACTGACCGTTTTCAAGACCTATATAACCATTAGTCAACAACATTGGTGAAGTCTGACTAATAAAGGAAATGACTGAATTTGAGCTTCTCCCAAGGAGAGAAAACTTCATTATCAAAGAGGAGTGCCAGTAAACGCTTTCCAAAGAGTACTTGGGAATTATTATAATGAATTGCGTTTGCCATTTAATGTGGCACATAAGTCAAGTCAAGCTGTTGCTGTGGCAAGTCAAGCAGCAGATGTACCCCAAAATGACTCTCACCCTTTTATCCAATAACAAGGGAATTTGTGAGAATTCGTCCCTAAACGGGATCAAGGGAGAGAGGAGGGTCGGAATTATGAGGAAATCAAAAAAGGGCCTCATATCTCTTGACAATGCACCTTTAGGCAAACTCAAAAAGAAGCCAGCAAGAAACCTGCAGAAATATTTAGACAATATCCTATTAACTCTTCATTACGAAAACGATTCCTGGATAATCTCTAACATAAACGCACCTACAATCGTTCAAAATATGCCAAATCACGAAGCTTGATGCTACTTAAATCCAAACTGAATAAGCAAATACCCCATCTTCCATTAAAAAGAACCACCGAATTATTGGATTAACTTCAAATATCTGTCAAAAAAAAAAACAATTCGGAGAAGAAATACCTCCTAAGTTTTTCAATTCATTAAATTATTACTTACGAGCCGAAAATGTATAAACTTAACACATACCAACTAGAACACTAACGAAATGAACTTCAGTTAATTGAAATCTCATCTCTTTAAATTTGCGAATTACTTCCAGTTTGTATGAAATAATCAATAAAATGGGAATAAAATTTAACCCAAAATTAAAAAACCACAATACTGAAAAAGACAATCAGCAGAAAATAAAACGGATTCGAATCCATATGACAAGGAAAACAAACTGAGAACTCCTAAAACAACTGCAACGTTTTATTCTTCTCCCTAAAATAGGAATTGAAAAATATATTAATGACAAAAATGAAAATAATTCCCAAATCTTTTAAAGGTACCTTTCTTATTATGGAAATCGCTTTCTTTATCATCTCTGTTGACCAGACTATTAATCACTCCAACTAATAGATAGGTAATAGAACCTGTGGCTCTAATTTGGCAAAAATAAAAGTAATCGTTGAGTCACCGAAATGAAAAAGTCCCCTATGCCACAGGCTGATTCGTATCTGGAAAGGTGCGGCCACACAAATAAATAATTACCGGCAGATGATAATCGAGTCGTCGCTGCGTGTGACCTCTTACTCGGGTCAGATATTGACCACAAAAGCCATTTGACTAGAGGTAAGCTTCACAACTACATGGAGTGGAAAGATGAAGTAATTAAATGAGGTCAGAAATTTAAAATCTCTGTGCATGCTTAAGAAATAAACTACCACTAGACATGACAAAACAAGAAATAATTAGCACACAGATTAAACATAAGTTTGCAGATGCGCATAAATAACCACGCACAAACACAAAATTCAACTGCATTGTTGGGGAAAAGTAAGAGAGCGAAAAAGAAAAAGAGAAACAAGAAGTTAGAAATGTTAGATTGTCAAATGCGAATTTTGTGAAAGTGGAGGAGTTAAATGATTGGCAAAATATGCTAGCAAGCGCTCACTACAGTCTAAATATACTCTGCTTGACTGGTATTTTTTTTACTAATTCCAATGATTAATTCAAATTTCCGTTGGGGACATGATGATACCAAGTTTGGATTATTTTTCAGGAGCTCAGATGTTGGTTGTGCAGAAAATGATATGATATGGCCCTGCTCTGAATGCATATTCTCTTATCATGTTATTCTTCCAAATCCCCTACACTCTTATGTCCATTTAATTCCAGATTTCATTGAAATCTGCTGAATTTCTAACACTCATTTTGGTCAAATAAAATTCATATTGAAATTTGTCAAATTGAAAAACCTTGCCATCCTTTTAATAACTGATAACCGGATATGAACCCATAGGCTTTGACCTTACTTCACCTATGACCTGGAATGATATACACCAATTTTGAGTGATTTTAAATGTAGTAGAGGGAAATGACATGCATTTAAATGTTAATTTAAGTACGAATCAACATGTACTTTTATGAGCAATCAAAAACAATTGGGTGAATAAAAGATCCAAAATGTCTTAATTAACAGTATTACCGTACCTAAGCTTCAAGTGTTTCTTCAACCATTATGGGTGTAAAGAGAAATGCATCAGTCGACGTAGAGTGTAAAACACTGGATTTATCCAGACTCGAACCTCCGATTTTCAGAAAATTTTCATATCTCCCATCCCAATTCGTTTGTAATTTGTGTAAAGACTAAGATGCTAAGGTTCTGCTGCATGTCCAAAGCACCGAAACACTTCTGACTTTGAAAGCTATACATTCCCTCCCTCCAATTAGAGATAGTCTAGGATTTAAAGGATGTGGGAAGTACAGAGCGGGGATAGAATAAACCGATTTCCATTGACGGGTGTGTAATTGGATCTGGTTGACCAGTAGCAGGAATGGGGGAATAGCACAGAACACATGAGTCACAAAAATGGAGTCGTACGTGTGCTGTAGGAATACCGGGAGTTAATCCAGACACGAACACAATCAAAGAGTGATAGTCGGAGCGCGCGTCGCGGCGAACCACAAAGATGAATTCGCCACTACCCCATTAAATTACCTTGGCCTAGTAAAAGGACCACCACGGTGCAGCATACATACAAAGGCCCTATGCGTCATGCGGCCCCAGTATTCCCTTTCTTTGTACGAGAGTAGGGACAAACACACAAAATTGCAACAGCGGTAGATAAGACTAGAGAGGTTACAACCCTGGATGAGTAGAGAGAAAATCACTGAATTAGCTATCCATTCGGTATCGCATTTGATCATACGATAAATAGGAAAGCGTTTCCCAAGAACTTAACTCAAATAGAAGAACAGCTTGCTGATGAAAAATCTGCTTTTGACAACTCGTGCAACTTAACCGCAACCCCATCGGTGCATACAGAGATGCAATCGCTCTCATCAGGTACGTATTGATTTCCGAATGTCAACAGATCATGCTACAAAAAACTGAAACCATCAGTCGGATTATTCCATCCCGCAATTCTGTTTCAAAAACGAACTGCTAGAATCTATCCATCTGACTAATATGACAAAAGAATGAACTGCTAGCCCAGTCTCAAAAGTAGGGAATTTCGCACAAACCTGATGAATTCAGAACTCATTACTAGATTGTTTTACCGCTCCCTTCCCTTCACCACAACATCCTAACTCTTCTTTTCAAATCGAAAACTGCAATTTCCTTTCACTTTGCACATCGAAATACTCGGTAAAGGGCAAAGCAAATAGGGGATACGATTTAAAGGGAAGTTAGTTAGGTAGTTATTAAAGAAGCCAATTAGGCGTCACGCTAACTGACGATACATTCCACATTTGTGTTAATATATTTAGATTACCGACTTTTAACCGGAGAAATAAATGGTGAACATAAAAGCTATCTGAATCAAGGATGTGTGGGGGAAGGGGGAAAGAGGATAGGCGTGTACTTTGCCCAACGACTACTCTCTATGTTTCTTAGAGCCAACTTGTTCAAGGATTTCACATGGACAAACTCGTGGACGTAGTATTGGAGTAACAACAGAAAAAGATGAGTCTCAAAAATTGAATGTATTGAACGGAAGAATCATACAGATACCGTTGAAATATGCAAAAGTGAGTATAACAGGCGGGAACATAACCAGAGATGTTACAACGCTAAGTATTGGATATGAAAACCATCCTTAAATTGAGCAATAGTGAAAATGGGGAAGTATTTAAACAAGTAATTGAATAAACGCTAGCAAGATGAAATAGTGGTAGAATAAATGTGACCACACGTGGAAGATGCATGTGACAAATAAGGTGGATAGGTAGTCATATTGACCTGATGGAGCATAGCAGGAAATAGATAATAACAATACATAGACCAGGTGGGATAAAACGGAACACCAAACTATTACAGCTAAAAAATAAAACCAAGTGCTTTCTACCTGCTCAACCGCTAAAGGCGAAATTCAGACACATTCATATAGGAACCGAGAACTCTATAAAAACTCCAATAAAGCGCATCATACTGCAAAAAGAATGATTGAAAAGATGTCATCATCGATTTGCGAACTATGTCCAAATGTACTTCCCATGAGATTTCTGATGAAAGTACATTCTCAAGCATTAATGGAAAAAATTTCACGGTTAAATCCAACAAACACCCACAAATGATATTCAAGTACCAGTTCATGAGTATTCAAAAGAAGCAACTAACAATCAAATTCAAATCTACGACCATAGATCTGCAACAAACCACACACATAAACACACAAACTAGTACATAATCAAACTAAAAAAAACTAATTATGCACTTACATGGCGTGTTGGGAGCTGTGTTACTGGTCTTCAGAGTAGTTTCTTGAACAGGATGAGATTGAGAGGATTGATTTACTCCAGGTGTTCCATTAGGGGGAGTGAGAGGGCAAGTGGAAGTGGAATTTCCCGAATTGCTTCCAGCACTACTTCCTCCTCCGTTAGAACTACCCCCACCAACACCAATACCAACTCCATTGTCAGTAGGAGGCAGGCAGGTAGTATAATTGGGAGAGGTAGTAGTGGTAGTTGTAGGGGGCAAAGGTGGAAGTCCCTTCAATTGTCGCATTTTCGACAGCTCGTTGAACTCCTTGTCCAAAAGGCACGAGGAATTGAGATCGTCGGTGAGTTTGGTCACAGTTTCAAAGCAATTCTCAAGAACAGGGAAAATTTCAGTTTTGAGAAAGTTGGCAAGCTCAATTTCTTCGGGGGAAGAACCGATAGATTCGATGAAGGACTTCCACTGATCGGCCGACGCACCTACTGCCAATGACCAAGTTGAGGTAAGTTCTGACTTCGGAGTCTCTCGATAAAGCCGTAAGTCTAAGGAAAAGGAAGGGAAATGCATTATTAGTTGGCTGAGAAATTTCATAATTGATTAAGGACAGATATTCTCGATATATTTTTCTACATCTATGCGATTTTAATCAGTGCATGTAGTGGCTTTCCTTCATGACGATCTTTCTCATCAGACATCTTGAGTTTGAAATAGCTATTCATCGATTTTCAAAGAGTTGTTAAGACAAATTGCAGTAATGCCACCTCGAGTTTGATAATAACGTTTGATGAGTGACAGGGAACAGCGAAATTGTCAACCGAAAACGTTGATGAAAATTCCGATCATTTTCTATTTGTGAATTGCCACTCAAAATTCAAAATCTAATGCCTAAAACTCACTTAGGCATTGATGCAACAACTGCAAATATAAAAACACGTGAGAGACCAAAACATAAACAATGGCTTCAAAATTGGATGGCATTAATGCGGGGCAGCAACTTACTTTTATTTAAACTAGAAATTCGAGAGAAGCAATAGTACATAAGAGCAGTACATAGAGATGAAAGAGCAAAGAAATGGACATACCATCCATATAGAAGTACCTAGATCCTAAGGCATCTTGACCAGCATTCAAAACAAGGACATCTTCGTTGCCTTCAGCCTGGATGGCCAAAGAAGGAATTTCATCGTAAACGCACTCAATCAGGTGTTCGAGTAGAAGAGCACGTGATGGGGCATCGAGATTTTCGATAGAACGTTCAGCTAGAGCAGTTTGAAGTTCCTGGCGGTGGGGTGTGCGTTTTTCGCTAATAAAGGCATCCAATGCTTCATCAACTGTCGCGATGGAGACAGTAGGATCACCTCTTCGCAAGTAGCGGATAATTCGGGCAACAAGATCTCTCAAGGCTGTTAGATCGTTGCCCATTAAAATGTGATTATACAGATCCTACAGTATAAAAAAAGCGCAAATGAAAGGGGAACGATAAATAAACCGTGCAAATCAAAATAATGCGACGGAAATCAAGATTGAAAAATAAACTATATTTTTACAAAAAGAACAAAATATGACAACGTGCCTGTAATCTTAGACGAGGAAATCCAAACATGCCTTTATGCTGCACGAAGAATTGCATCATAAAAGCCATGTTGAATTGCTTAACGTCATTCATATCGACGACAGGATCGTCGACAATAAAAACACCCATTTTGATATCTCGTTTAGATGTTATGGCGATGAGTTATTATACACAAATAAAAACATTCGACAATTGTACCCCTGTAAAAACAAAAAAACAGTTATTACGCGTGAAAGAAAATGGTAAGTTAAAAACCATCAATAGGACACAGTTATAAAAAAGTAAGAATAAAAAACACAAAAGGTAGAACAAACAAGGTTGACACCAGCCGTACCTACAGAAAGAGGGTGAACCAAATGAAATATAATGGTCTTTTTTGAATATTGATGCATCCAAACAAAGTTAAGAAAAGGTCACAAAAATGTTTTAAAAACTCCAAATCATGTTAATATCCCTTTTCTATTACTTTAACATCATCTATTTATTTTTTAATTACTTTTTTACGATATTTTATAAAATTTGTTTCCCTTATTTTTATTTTAATACAGTTTTAAATGGACTTGTTTAAATCCGAATAATATCTGCAGTGAAATTAATTATAGCTTTAGAGTTATAACTGCCGAATTGATATATATATATAGATATTATATCGCAACGAAAATCGCTATTGCCCTGTTGCTTTATCTTTTATTTGCAATTATTCATGTAAAAAATATGCAATACCATTTTAATTAAATAGAATGCCAAATTAATTTAATGCATAATTATTAATCTCTCTCGGATCATTGTTTTATAATCAGCGTCGTCATTCACGAAATGTAGCATAGCCATGGTATTTCACGGTTGGGATATTCAAAGCACAGTATATGATGATAAAAATACGTAATTTTGGTCTCTTCTTGAAGCTCTGAAAAATGAAGGTGAAGCACTCTTTTCAGTTTTCAGTTTTTAATCTCGAACGACTAAACTACATTGTTTTTTTTTCGGAAATATCTAATAACTTTTGCTTATATTAAGAGCTTTTAATGATTGGTAGACACAATATGTACTAATTTATTTTAATGACGTTTTAATCAATAAATCAAAAAACGATAGATCAAATTTTGTTTATATAAAATAGATTAAAATTAGACAACTCTTATTAAAATCGTTTTTAAAAAGCTCATTGTCAGAAACTGTATAAATATAATTTGGTTCGCAGATTATATTTACGGGCATATTCTATTATTTACCAACTTTAAGATGAATGAAAATAAATCATCGTTTGAACAGTTTGAAGATGAAATCGTTGGGTTAATTTGCCTTCATCTGACTGATATTTCACATTAAGTGGCTGCAATTAATATGACACACTTAGTCACTGCTTGGCTAAGCATAGATATTTATTTACTGCTTCTGAATTCTGCGATAATTATTTACTTCCAAAATTGAAAATTAAGGACGGAATTTTGACAGTAAACACTCTAAATTACTATTCGAGCTACGACATTAATTAAAATATTGGAAAAAGTTTATATTTCTGACGGTAAAACATTGAAATTTAATATTTCAATTATTGCAAATAGTAGATTCGCCCTTGATAATTCTAACGAATAAATACACCGATTTAAATGGAGTACTTTATTTCAAATCTAACTCTTGCGTTTTTCTGAGACTGATATTTTATGAATAAACTCTTATCATTGTTGAAATTATTCACTTAAATCTTTCGAACATTAAATTTTTTGTTGTATATATTGAAGATATATTGAGACAGTTATGAACGTAACCAGACCACTACAGCCTTCCCTAGTATTGTTCGGTTTTGTACCCGTTGATCTCTACGTGCAGATTGTTGGAAATAACTGTGCGAACGAGAAGATATCTGCTTTAACGCACCTAAACAAACTTCTTCAGGGCTTTATAAAAAGCATTCCTAATGATTTAGAGAGTCCATCGCCGCACATAAATGATTTAACCCTAGAAATAACAGCACATATATCATCTTTACTTACCCTTCTCCAAAAGATATTGAACACAAATAACATTGCATTGCTGAACGAATGTTTACAAATTTTGTTGGCAAGTTTAAAATTTTAGGCGTTTTATCATATGTGAATTTGTATGTTTAATGGATAATTATATCTTTTTTCAAGATTCTAGTGAAAGATCTCCCATCAACCATAATTATAAATACTCAGCGTTATCTACTATCCGCTATATATCACCGATTAGACCTTAGTGATAACGAAATACGAAAAGCAATTCAATTTATTTCCTCACAACTTTGCAGACGCCTGCCCACTCAGTGTATTTTGGACTTTCTAATACTTCAATTCGGATGTTTTAACCCTAATATTCGACGAAATTCACTTGATGTTTTAACAGTCATTATTTTAACTACCGAAATTACACAATTTGGAATTAAATTAATTCTCGAGAAACTTGTCCCAACTTTGTTTGATCCTAATCAAACAGTGGTAGAGAGACACTTTCATTTACTTCGATTATTTAGGTCTTAAAGGCTGCTTTAGAATGTATTGCATCAATATTTACTCGAAAATGTGCAACAGAACATCAAATTCTTGATTATTTTTCTTCCATCATACCCTTTTCAATTGATGTCAATATCAAATCTGCGGCTCTTCTGCGAGTACAAAATCGAATACGACTAAAACTTCCTCCGACTTTCAGGTCTGATGGTCTTCTCATTTATGATCCAGATGTTCCCGACTTAGGTAAAATGTAGAAAACCGAATAAGACACATCGTTGTAATGCAGAGTTTATAAATGTTGCAATAACATTTTAGAAGAATTGTCAAGAACAATATATGAACTTCGAGAAGAAAACCCTAGTGAAGGTAACTCCTATTGTACGGTAAGTAACACACTTTTCAAATTTTTATAAAATTTCTAAACGGAAGTTAAAAGACAGAATATTTTATACCGTCAATTAAAGTAAAAGTAAACTGTGAGGGAATAAACTATGCTTAAACTCAAAAAATGCATAGTTTAATTGTATTTTTGTGATTTTTCCCTAAAATTTTTGTTATTAACAGATTGTTTTTTTTTCGTTTACTAAGGAAAACGCAAAACCTCCACAGAGAGCATCTCCTTGGAGGACTGCAATGCGAAGATCTCGCCAACCAAATTCGGGTTATGTTGATTACTTCTCTGGTAAATTATCATTGTACATGCACAATTGATTTAAAATCACTTGCAACAATTGAAATTAGCCATTTGCAGTTTAAATCAAGGAAATGGGTTATGTTCAATTTCAACATTTCCATAACCGCAATATAGGATATTCGGCTTGAGCACATGTAAAAGGCTTATCGGTGGTATATTTAACTTGTTCTGTGGCTTAAAGTATGATGTTCGATGTCAGATGTAAGATAACTTATTTTACAGTCTGTAATTATTTTCGCACATCAGCAATACAGTAGAAAACTGATGGCCTATTTATATTTAATGATGAATTTCAGGTAGTGTTTGATATTGATCCATGAGTGGTTTACATAAATTGTTGGTTGCCGAGACCCAGAGGACCCCGGAGAGAATATCTCTTTACTAAATAGGATCCTAGGACCTAGTATCGATCACATATATTTAGAGACGAGTTCGATTTATTTGCTTTTCATTAATGTACATACCATTTGTGTTCCAATACCAAAATGTGGGTAGTTTTAATCATACCACTGAGTGAATTCAGCTTACGGAGCTTTGCTAACTTAAAATATACAGCTATCTCAGCTCTGTAAAACCAATTTGCCTTCCTAATCACTGGAAGAAAAAAACTTAAGTGATATCACCGACTCTTCTTGATTAAAAATGACCAATGAGCACGAAACATTGTGGACAAGCATTTGCGGTAATCCAAGGAAGGTATCATTAAGTTTGAATTTTGAGCTGCTTTCCACAATTAAAAGTCGTGAAGTTTTGTATTTCTGTGGGCAAAAATAATAATATACTGTACAAGAATTGGATCTGTTGAAAATCAGAAACTATGCACTATTGTACTTAAATTAATGTCAGAGTATAGAGCGACAATTTATTGTCAGTCAATAGTTATCTTCCTAGAATAGCAAAGAAACCCAACTCATTCTTTATTATGGGTCAGAAAGAGAAGACTATCTATGATATTAGACGTTCGGTAAACGCACATATTCTCTAAACTTCCAGTCAGTAAATTGGGGAGAATTCCCCAACTCCGAACTGTTTCGCTTATGAAGCGACCTGATTCATTCTCTCTTGATATCGGCGTTACAACAGTAACTAAAGACATGATATTATAAAAAGAGTTTTTATCCGGTTTCGATGTAGTAAATCCAACATTACACCAACGAAATTCCATGCAGAAATGAAGATAGGAATGAAGCAGCCAACCATTCTTCAAACTTGCACAGTTTCTGGTGTCAGCTTTCTTCTAGCACCAAACAAGTTAGAGCTGGATTGTGAAATAAGCAATCATGAAACTGTATTCATGAATATCATAGCAGTTTCCCTACAATTGTCTCGAAGACTGATCTTCTTAGTAGTCAAATTGCAATCAGAGCTTCAAAGATAACATTACTTTTCAAGAAATAAATCCTCATATTTTACCTTTTTCTTCATTTGATAGCTATATTTTGTACATCTATGTGTTGAATCCGTATTTGCAATATGTATATTAATAGATAGTCTTTGTTGGTAAAATGGACTTAATAATGTTCTCATTTAGACTTCAAGGGAAATTTTTACTATACAAAATTAAATTTTCCATGGTCACATCAATGAAAATGCCTTCATTCATTGAATGTTATAATTAGATTAAGCTCAGATCTTGGAATTGAAAAACTAATTTTCTTATTCATTTTAATTAAAGCAATGCAGGAATTTGAGAAGGTAACTCAATCGCACGGCCTTTCAAAAATGTCCGTTACTCGATCAACAGACAGAAAATGCTATTCATCCAATTCCACTCTCGAAGAACATTCTCGAATCAGTGATCCCGACGTTAAATCAAACAGCTACACCCTCATTGCTGAGAGAAGACAACAGCTGGGAAAAGAGGCCAAAGCAAAATCTCGTTCTTTACTCTCACATCGCTCAGGAAAGAAATCGATTTCGGATAAGAACACATCTAAGAGGGTTAAATTTATTTTGATTATTACTTATAGGAGGGAAATACAAAGTTAATACGTTATTTTTATCGTTATAGTCAACTGGACTACGACGATGTTATTCAGCTATTTCATTTGATGAGAGGGACAGTGAGGAACGAACAAGTTTCTCTCAGGTAATTAATATAAATTCTCTCAAATTTAGTTTTTCACAGATCGCAGATTCGATTATGAGCATAAAATTCTCTGCTTCGAAGCGTCTTGACTCCTTGCGAAGTCGAATCTCACAATTAAGGAATGGAGGTGATTCTCTGTGCACCCGGTAACTCGAAATACAGCTTTATTTAATTACTTTAGGCGGTCATTAAAGATTTTGGATCCACTGGAGAAGACGAAGATGTGGGCTAAGGAAACTCAGGCAATGTTTTCTAGAAAAAGTCCTCTTCGGGAGTCAATGCATGCCGAATCCACAGTCACAACTCGAATGAGCAGTGGTTATGTATCTGAGGAAGTTAATCCAAGTGCCTGTGCTAATCGTAATAAAGAAGTAACTTCGGGTAAGTTTAAAGAAAATAATATCATTAATCTTTATCAGAAATACTCCAAGTTGAGAACAGGAGTGATATGGTTCCTCAAATGGCCTCACCTTTAATGCCCGTCTCGGCAATTGGAAAGCAAATTCGGCCGCGTCTAAGAAAATCATTGTAGGTCGAAATTTATAAGAATTTAAATCCAAATTGAGCAAATCTATTTAAAAAATAGATTGAAAATTATTAAATTTTAATGATCACTAATAAAAGCAAGCTATTATCCCGGGATTTGATATTTTCAGTTACCGAAAATTTAATTTCTATTTAAATATTATATTCGTTGTAATTTGATGTCGTCCTGATAGATTAGATCATATTTATATTCATATTCATATGGAAATAAAAAATTCTTTTTATTTAAATGTTGAAAAATGGATCAGTAAAATTCAATATTTAACCGCTTAAGGCGAAGTATAGCGAAGGAAAAAATGCTTTGCCTTAGACTCTGTAACTAAACTTTTGTGTAAATCTTCGCTTTGTCATGAGTATCGATAGCACATTATTGAAAAGATAGCAATATTTAATAGCTTGATTTGCAATGAAATTTTGTTTTGGATTTTAATTTATAAAGACTGGGTTTCGCCATATAGGCCGCAAATGATCATGCATTATAACGAACGTGTGGTCGTGCGCCGCAACCTTTCTTACACAATCGTTCCCCAATTTGCATATAATTTCGTCTTAGTGAATATCAGAGCAATGGGAAAATGTGCTCGCCATAGCAACACGATCTGAAAAATATGTGATCCTATCTGGGATGCGACCAGTCAGTGTACCAAAACTTGACATTCTTCAGCCTTCAAATGTCTGAGCTCTTTATAGAAAGTTGATTCTCAATCACTTCGTAGTTTCCCAAATATCTCAACTCTTAAACTTATTACAATCTGTTTAAATCTAGTTGTATAAGCAGTGGACCGGTTGTAAACGCTATTTCAGAAAAGATTCTAAAATGACAGAAATTTCAGGAAAGCAGTTTATAAATGATGTGGCCATTCAAGTGCAACATTTCTGCGATACGTTTTGATTTAAGTAAAGTATTATTACTAACGAAATCGTAGATCCGTTTCTGTGAATGGTTAAAGAAAAATTCTTTGTTCTAGACAATCACGACCCAGTCGATCGCGGACCGTCCACTGGCCAAATCGAATCGTTTATTGTGCCAGTGTGGATTCGAGAGCTGCAGTGGAAGATTTGAACTCGACTCAATGGGAGAAACAATTTAGTGCCCTGCAATATTTGAACGGGTTCTTTACTTCAGCTGCACAGTCGGATTATCATGAGCTTCGCGGCTGGTCTTCCAATCGCATTCAGCAACTCTGCAATGGCCTAGTCTCTGCTGTAACCTGTTTAAGATCTCAGGTTTATAAACTTTTTGTACTTATCAAAATCTCTTAATTATCGAATCTAATTTATTTTAGTGATTAATATTACTCAAATAAGAATGCCTAATATTTCCCTATAAATAAAAGTTTTTATTTACGCTGCTGCTGTTAAATTACTGTATAGAAAATTTTAAAATAGAGAGTAGTCTTTTTAACGGGACTTGAAATCAAAATTTTTTTACAGATTTTTCTAGTGCAAGATATTAACTTGAAGTGGTACTACGAATCTGACAAATAATAAATGAATTTTCTAGATGTTTATTTTTATTTATTTATTGAGTAAAAATATTTACCATCATATGGTAACATTATATGGAAATAATGTGTACAGATAATTAATAAAATCAATTGCAGAATAACTTTTGATACTTATGCTAAAAACACAGGATGCATTAACTTTTCTGCTATAAAATCATATTTTTCTGATATACTCTCTTCTTTATAGGACTCACCTTTCAGTAACCGTGCGAAACCAACAATCAACCACTTGGTTTGAAGATAAACTTTATGCCTGTATTTTAAGACGGGTCGATCTTAGAGAGAAGGATTTAGTGCAGATATTTTACATATCGACCGGAGGTACAAACATTCATTGGAGAGTTGTGAAATAGAGAGGAGAAGCAGTGAAAGGGGATATATGGATGGCCATTTCACGTATGCCATAAGCGTCCGTATATATATATACATATATATATATAGCCGTTTCGCCGATATGCTTCATTGTCACTGCTCCATCTGCTTGTTAGTAGCAGGTGATTGGATGCTTTGGATAACGGAGTTCTTCTATTCGTCGGCGTGGTCAATGCTTAGCCTGGTTTCGATTTACTTCGATTTCAGTTGGCCAACTTTAGTCTAAAAAGGGACAATTGTCCCTAGTTTATACTTATAAAATTTTTTTCCCTTTTATTTGTATTAAAATTGAATTATAACATATGATGTGGATCTATGTGAAGTGATACAACGTCATTTTAATAAAATCAATTTAATTACGATCATCCTTACAATATAAGACAATTTTCAAACATTTTAATTACCAAAATTCACTTTTAATTTAAAAAAGCGTTTTACAGTTTTATTCAAAAGGATAAGTATATTAGCGCATCCTCCATGCTACTGAAATAAGTAATTATATATTTAAATTCTAATGTAAATTCTCCTTCATTTTAAAGGTGTCAAGAATGGCAATAGTGAGCATAAAATCTGTCGTACGTCTTCTGACCCCAGTACAACTCGAACCGGCCATCCGCTCCCTCTTCTTCAGTCTGATCGGCCGAGTGGGTGGCGACGCAAGCACAGCCTTTCTTCGAACCGCCGCGAACGAAGCGATTGATGAACTGGTTGATCGTGCTCCTGCTCACCCACTGATCCTCTGTCTCAATGACGCTTGTCACTCATCTACTGCAAAGAGTGCAACTGGACGGAGATGTTTGGTAAGGTGTTATGCCGCTGCACTTCCGCGACTCTTAATGCCAAATACCTGTCCGGCAAAAGGTGGAAGACCGTCGGCTTTGTCTCGAAAACATCAGGATACCTTTGATCGGATGCTTCCGCATCTCGCTACATTTCTGCGGGACGGGGACTTTGAAACCAGGTGATTTGTGGCTTTCATAACAACAATATGACTAACTTTAGGTTTATTGACATTTATTATATAAATATTCTTTCAAATCTCTGATTTGAAAATTTTGGTTGTGTTCCAAGATTAATATACCGTTTTTTTAAAAATAGTATTGAGAAAAGTTAAAATAAAATTGATTTATTTATGAAAAATGAAGAAGAGAGATACAATAATCGTTTGATGGCTTCATGATTAACATGAAAGATAAAAACTTCATTCTATCTTAAGATTATATGGCATTAGTTCTATTTTAAACGCGATTCCGACTTATGGAAAGTACTGTTTGTTAAATTTGCATAACAGTGGATTAAATGGAACGCGAAAGCTTATAATAATGGTATGAAATTGAATCTTTAGTCTTAATTGAAGTTTATCAAATGGCAAAATAGTATTTTTCATTCCACCCACTATATTTAAAATGTTTTTCATCCAACTTAGCTTCATTTTCATGTTTTCTTTTATTTCTTCATTAAAAAATGTTCACTCCAAAGCATCACGGCTTAACAACGTCCGATGACAAATTCTCTTATCTTTAAGCTATTAAGGACATTCAAAGATTTTTATTTTATAATTCTTACAAATAAAATGTTTCATAGAAACACCGGAAAGAAAATTCTTCGAATGCTTTTAACCATCCGCGATTTTGAAGCACATCTCAAAGTTGTATTAAATGATTACGATCGGAAAATTTTTACAGAAGCTCTTGACAAGCTCTCTAATCGGAGGGTGAGCCGACCCATATTAATTTTTGAATTATGGAGTTGAACGGTAAAATGCATTCACATTATTATCCTTTTATTTAAGAATGATCCCCGAACAAATGGCATTTTTTCCACCCTCCGAATTCCTAGTCGAACCAGCCTCCTTCCATGTCGTTCAACAAAAAGATGGGGTAATAGTCAGCCACCATCTAGTGGAAAAGATATTTCACCAACACCGAATTCCGATCGGATATCATCAATATCAAAACGTCCATTAACACTACCAGACATAATCTCCTCTGGAAAAGTTGGTTGGCAGGACCGTCTATTCAGTCTCCTTGAGCTCAGTGCGCAAATCCGGGAACCAGATGCTTATGACGACCTTTCAACAGCTGAGGTACCACTGTTAAAATGTTCTACTTAAATTTATAAGTAGAAAAAAGAGCTTTTGGGTTTTGCAATTGCTTTATTTGGTTATTGATGGTACCAGGATAATTCGCATGTTCATTACGATAGTTTTAAGGATTTTGGACCCATTTAATTTAAATAATGATTATTGCTTTTATTTAGCCGTTATCTTTTATCACTTAGCTGGTGAATACGGTGTCCACGATGCTTCAAGATGAGAACGAAAAGCTCACATCCACGGCATTGAAGTTGTGTCTGGATGCTGGACAGTTAGATTCGAGAATTGGTCGGTGTAAACCTTCTGAAGGTAAATTCTGCCCTGGGATCCTTTCGCTACTCTGTGAGAAAGAAGACACAGAGGGATTTACAAACGTTTTGACCCTCATCTACAAACAGATTAATAACACCAATAGTGGAATTTCTACTTTGTCACGAAAATGTCTGAATGAAACGAGACGTATTTTGGGTAAGCTATTGCAAAAGGGAATTAATTCAAAACGTTATTAACCATGAATAAAACTTACCCATTTCGATATAGTTGAATTATATTTGTACTAGTCTTATTTGCGGTTTCTACTGGGAGTTAAAAGAGTCATAGAAAATCAAGTTCGGGAAACAATAATTATCTATTGAAGAGTTCTCATTTTGATGTTAGTAATTTGAAATTTGATCTTAATTTCTATAGGCATTGAAACTATTCGGTAATTCTGTCTAATTATCAAAATAATTCTGAAAAGTACACCAAATAATAAAACATTAACGTCATTGTAAAATGTTAAGGCAAAATAATTGATAATGGAGATGTGTGATAAATAAATATAAACTTACTGAATAGATTAAACAGTATCTGCGGTACTCTGCCATAGTGACTTATAACTATGTGGTGTTCTAATTGTCAGATTATGACTTCTTATTGGTTGTCTATCGACGAACAAAGAACGAAAAATCAGCTAATCCCTCCATCATGCCTTAATTCGCTCCATTTATCACAACCCATTTATCACTTCGCTCGCTCATTGTTGATGCCTTTTTCCCTTCCTTTCCAAATCTCAATTATTCTTCCAACTAATTCTTTACCTCTTTTTCCTTTATGGCAGTCTAATATGTACCTAGTCCGACCTTGGTCTTGATGTTGTTTCTGTTAGCCTTGAAGAAGATCACCGGTATTATAAGAGGACATCTTTGGTCCGGGGTCTTAATGTAACTTTACTGACGGGAGCAGTGCTACTTTATATCTTAAAACAATATGCTGAGATAACATTGAAATCGGTTAAAGTGTAATATTTAAGGAACGATACCACGATAATAAAATTTAAATAATACGTTTTGCTTCAGGAGCTGAAGCTCTTGTGAAGCCCCTCCTGCATGCGATTCAATCAGAAACATCCCGGAACCGTGCAAATCTAGTCCACGAATTGTGCGATGTCACTGCAGATTTGGACGCAGATTCCCCACTAATTGAACGGTATCTCCTTCCCGCAGCTGCTCACCTTCATCGTAGATTCTCTGTTCAGGGTAAAAATTCCGAAGACGAGGAGAGTGCGGCTGTGATGACATTCACCAAATGTTTGGCCAACTTAGCTGGAGAAGAGGCCCTCTGTGAAATTATGGCTGGTCGGGGTCTGGTCAGGAACGAATTCAGCTTGGACATTCACCATTTCCTTACTCAGTCATGATATTTCACCCGTGCCTTTTTGCATTCTATGATGTAAATAATGCAGTTAAACAACATACCGCTTGTGTAAAATTGTGCTGTACTAATTAAATTTTTAACTTAAAGTAAATAAATATATTCTTAATTAATTTACCATTCAACATGATGCTTTTCACCTCAATGCCATCACCAAAATTTATTAACTACCAAGTCCTCATAGGAAAGCATTTATCAGCATTCGTCTTGGCCAGGGAATAAGGACCATGGAGCCTTCATGATGGAGGAAATAGAAATCAGCCATCTCCTCTCCATACAGACTTAATCAGTGCGATCAGCTACTACTAGCCCATTTTAATAAATATTTATTCTTTATTATTACCAAAATATCTTGTCTTAATAACTTTCTGCATTTGTTAATTAAGATTCAGAATATTTTTCGATGTCATGAAACGTGATTAAACGAATATGTTAAATGGAAATCATTAGACTTTACTATAATAATAAATTACGAAAGAGGTATTTGCCGTGAAAGCAAAATTCCAACTACTTTTAAGCTTATTGGCTCCTGTTTGTTTATAAAGCGCTATTTTATTTGCAGTATTGTAAATAATAATGTAGAATTTATTCAATTATCCAATTTCTTGGTTCTCTATGCGCATACTTCACCAATTGTATTAATGTATGAACTTAAATTAATTAATTCACTCATTCCTTATTTGTTTATGTTATCATTCCACAAATATTCATTTTGAATAAATTCGCTGAGAATTTTTTCATCCAAATCATTACAGTTCCACAATAGTAACATGCATTTCTAGGCGTTTTGCAGATTATCGATGAATACTCATTCACCCGATAAGAATCGACGGGAAATGGTATCTTTAATCGGATGGGTGCGGCTCCCCACATGATTAGTATTGAAAGACTGCGTGAGCACGACCTACAGAATTTAACCAACTTCTTAAATTTTAGCTACTTCCTATGTTGATATTTTGCCTTTTAAACCATTGAAAGAAAAATTAATTGGAGTGGCAGGACCAACCCCACATGATTAAAAAGCGATCAATAAGCACTAGGCATGGTAGGAAACCATTTGCTACAATTTTGAAATTAGAATTTCGAAACGTGAGATGTCCAAAAAAATGGAATAAGAAACTTCGATACCTCGACGTTGCTCTCAGCATCTTTTTCATAAGCTCCATCATTTGCTGGACTCTCTGTTAACCGTTTTCGGTTGCTTCCTACAATTACAAATCGAAAATTTCTATTGTATTATTGTGAATAATAAGCCTCTATTGGAACAAGCGAGGTCCTTTTGTCCGAGATTAACGTGGATATTTTATCTATTCCAGAGCTTAAAACAAATAATCAGCTACGTAAACTATCAAATGTATGAAGATTTTTATATTGCTTATATTAGTGCTCAAATCAATTGTTAACTTGGACTGAGATCTATTGGCAATTGAGTTGCTTGAGTGTAAATGCATATGAATTCACGCAAATTTAGAATGCTCTTATAAGGTACAAATTCATTCATATGAGTGTTGTTAAAAGCTCTTAAGATTAGCATTCCCAACTTATGATGTTATAGTGCAATCAATGATAAAACTAAAATTATTCCCCTTTCCGTTCTTCCGCAAGAAAATTTACTTCGTCCAGAATGCCGAAGCAAGCAAATTCCGTCAGCTATATAAATAATGCTTTAAAATGTTTTGTAAAAATTTACTATGGGTGATCAGCTATTGATCATACTTCAATTACTAAAATGAGGATTATAGAGTTGTGCATAGCTATAAATTCCTAAGTTTCTAAGTCATTATACTATCTACTTAAAAAGTATTTTTATTTTTATTTTATTTTATTTTATTCATTTCTTAAGGGGGTCTGTATATGTATCTTTTCTATAGTAGCTAAATATTCTTCATTGTGATAATATTTTGATTAATGAAGCTGAGATTTGAAAACTGAATGTAAATATGCCCACCAGAGCTTTATTCAAATTCAAAGGGAATGTGAAACATTTTAATTTATATAATTCCCAAACCTTGCATCAAAAGGACATTCAATCTAATCTAAAACGATGATATAATAATTCGATTCAATTAGGGTACTTCCAAAAGCAAATTTCAATCCATTAATATGGTAAGTAAGTACAATATCCAGCTCACGAAATATAAAAGGTAAGCATTTTTTAATGCACCTGACAATTGTTGCAGAATTTTCATTTACTCTAATATCATTTTATACAGAATCTATTTTGAATGAAATGCAATTTATCTACGTTTAGTCCTCTTATTAATTAATGGACGTTTGTTTTACTTTCATCCAAATACAAGTAATTGAAGTTATCCTAAAGACCAAGAAAAAAATGTTTAAGCCATAGTCCATAACAAAGAAAAGTAACGGGCCTCCGAAACAGGTAACCTGTTTTAATATTTTTATAAAAAATTTCAATCACTGAAGACATAAAACTGCAGCATTACATACCTATTTAGTACTTTAGAAAATTATTTCTCCTCAACTCTTTTAAACAAACTTTTATATCCGTTCTATATTAATATGAGGGAAATTCAATTCGTATTTAAATAACATAATTAAATGCGCCTTTTAATATAAATATTTATACATTCATGCCCACTTATAACAGATTAATTCTAGGTATTTCATTAATTTTCCTTCGGTATTTATACAGTTTCAAAATCAATAAAATACACGTCACGTGTCATATTTAAACCAAATAATGGAAAAAATCGATAATAAACTAAAAACACATTTTCAAAGACAAGGTTGGTTGATTTGACATGTTTACCGATAGCACAGTGGTCAATATGTACATTTGCCAAACCAGAGTTCACGAGATCAATCCTCATCAACTCACATCCAATGATGTGGATATCCAACCACATTGGCTAATTCTAGTTCACGCTATGTGAATTACCAATTAGTGTGGCCCCAGGCTACCTTCTCTCTACCCAAATCAAATACTGTCAACACCTGACTTAGTTGGAGTAAAGAAAGAATGTCTAATCAATAAAACTGTGGCTTAGATTGTCACAGTTCGTTGAGCGGAGAATTAGTGCATGCGAATAAGAAAGCAGAAAAGCGATTGGTTCCCTCTCATTGATGGTAAGCGTGTTTATTTTTATTTCTACCTCAAATCAGACTCTGAAATATATTAAGTGGAAATGTCTATCCTAATCAAAATGCAGATTACTGTAAAAAACGATATAAGAACCAAGAAATAAGATACTTAGAAGGCCAGTGTACACGTTCTCTACCCCATTCTTGGTCTTCTTTTTATCTGCTCTCAGACCACGTGACTGATTGTTATTCAACGTTTCGTGACAAAATGTTAAAGTAAATGGCGAAGCAGAAATCAGTTGGAAATACAAATAGGAACACTAATGTAATCTTACCAATACGTGGGAGTTCGATTATCAAAAAGGTAGAAAAATTAAAAGACCCGAAATTTTTTCAAATATCTGAAAGGGCTGCTGTTCACAATGATTAAGAATGATATTTTAGGTTTGATGAGTTAGCAAGAAATCTCACTTGCGTCATAGCTCTGCTATCTTTGTTGACAACCGATATTCTTTGCACATGAGAAAACCCAAAAAATATCTTTCAAAAGAGGTAACATATTTCCCATTGAAAATATTTTTACTTTGCACAACAGGATATGCATTAAATAAATAGGCATATATTTTGTTTAGAGAAATGTCCTAGAATTATCTATCTGTATCAGGGAGAAGTAAGATCTGCGGAAAGAAACCAATTTAGATCTTTACATCTAAATGTACGAATTTAATGAGACAAGTAATTTTAATTTAATTTATTATTAGTGGAAGATCAGAACTTAGTAAGTTCATAAACGATTACTGCGGAAATAAGATATTTTTATGATGCCCCTAAATCATTTACCTTTGCAAATTGAGAAATAGGCGGAACAGCCAACGTTCAGTGTAAGCCACTAAATTAAATAGACAGCTGTTATTTGAAACAGCTAGAATAGGCAGAGTATTGATATGCGTAAAGGAGACGAAAAGCGACAAATTAAAAGGAAAATATAAATAGCATTGCCAAGAATTTCTCGCAAAATATTAGAGTTTCTATGTAAATTCGACATCCAGATGAACTTTACATATTTCACTTAGAAACACTACATTCCTATTTAATATCACCTTTATGGGATTATTTTTCCCTTTACTTTCACTTAGAAACATAACAAAGTGATATACAATGCAATATGATCTTTGAATCCATTTTAAGTGACGTCTTTAAATAACTTAACCATTCGTGAAATTATTCATTTCCTAGGCGTTCAATCAACATAAATCCAATCTATTTTATATTTATTCAGAAGCTTAAAAATCATGGAAAATATTTAAATTTATTTAAAAACAATTTCATATAAATTAGACAACCTTCTGTTTTAATCTAATTGACAAGGTTGAAATTGCAATACAAAGCTGACCTAGGTAATACGTTGACATGACTGAATAGCGAAGACGTTCCAAAGGTTTAAGAAACACATTGATGCCAAGCAGAGCATCGGAAATGCCGAACAAAGTGCAACCAAGAGCCAATGAATATGACGAATTTTCAACGGCAAGTGAGACAGCACGCCATATCATAGTTGAAAGTATGAAACAGTAGGCGGGAATAGCGTAGACAAGTGGCCCACGAAGTACTGGTGCGAAATGGTAATTCATTATAAGAAAAGCGATAATTAAAGGGAGAAAGAGAGGCAACCGTAGAGGCTTAAAGCCATAAGCAATTATGTAAAAGACGTGACCGATTGCAAATGCTATTAGGCCAGAGATGAAAAATTCTTCAGTATCATGCACCAAAAAAATATCACCAATGCTGCAAAATAGTAATCCGATGGAAATAAAGGTGGCATATGATTTTGAGACAGCATAAGAGCGAATGATTCCAATAAAGGTAGCAAGCCATACAATAGGAGCGCATTTAAAAACACTCTTTTCAAGCATCGATGGTGATTCGATAAAATACTTCAAGTAGAGTAAGGATGAGAAAATAAATGGCACGGTGACAAGGGCAGCATGATTTGCCTAAGAATAACATAATAAAACAGTAATTTTTCGCACACTTATCATGAAAGCTGTAAGCATTTGTATATTTATCTAAATGGATATTAAAGGTATTTATTTAGATTTTAATAGTATTTGACAAACTTGAAATTATTTTTCGGATAAAAATTACCTTAGACATACAGAACGAGACCATACCTGCCGACCGTGGTTAAAAGCGAGGAAAAATAGCTGTTCATTAAAACGAAAGATGATTACTGATGCATTATAAAATAATTATAAGAATAACCAATAAAACCCGCATTATTTTAAAATTAGTGCATTAATAACAATTAGTTTGCTTCTTATAATTTTTTCTTAGTAGAATAAGTTTTAATGATACTTAAGGGTTTAAAGCTTAAAATATTTGGTTCCCAGCAGTAGGTTTGATAACCAGAATTCCACGCATAAATGGGATTTTTCAACTATTATATGAAACATTATTTTTAACTCTGAAATAACTGCTATTAATTTTTCCTTCAATCAAATAAAATAATCGTCACACAAATAAAATATATGGCTGTTGGCAATAACCTAATAAAATCGTTTTCTCCTTAACCTCTTGTGAATTAGAATTTTTCGTAGTGTTTCTATTTTAAAGCTCTGCTTGTGTTATACGTCAAAGATTTGGCCTTTGTTCACACTTTAATTACAATTAACTGAGGGATCCACCAGTCAATGAAAGTAATTACATACTACGACTGATTTGACTAATTAGTGAGGGGACTGCCCACTGGATCGCCCATTTTGATAGCTTGGAAATGACATGTCAGAAATGCGTAAAGGAAACCACAATCACTACGCATAATAAGACATCACTTCGTCGACATACCAGCTCTCCCAAGATATCCTTTACCTAAGATTCAAACCGCAAATCTCAATAGCTCCAACGATAATTCTTCCACTCAATGACGAATTTCGACCGCAGTAACAAACGCATCGTCACACGTACGTCAACAGAAATCGCAGAATTTTGACACCAAACACGCAAATCAAATAATTGGAAATGAGCCAAACAACAGCCATATCAAGAAAATACAGTAAAATACCATTATTCGGGACAAGGTGAAGTCGCCAGGCAACAGGTATCTATACATAACACAGAGACACCACTAAATGACAAAGCTAAGTAAATCACGAGGAGTGTGCTCAGAAGTGAGTACCATTGAGGATATCATTAATATCTACAGAGATGGAAGCACCAAATGCAAATGACTAAGTGTGAGAAGTAGGCGATTTCCACATTTCACATAGAAATTCGACAACAGAAGTTATTAAACAAAAAAAGACACAAACATCAATGCTTCTAGACATACATTGAAAAAAAATATATATTAAATAATGCAGTAGCAATATGAGGGGAAAGAAATCCATCAGTTTACACCTTGCATATGTCTTATAACAGGATGATCTTTAGGGGCATCTGTAAAAAGTATCCCCACAAAAAGACTTTGATTGAGCAGCCTCTCCCGATTAACTTTACAGCATCCATTTTCATTCACGTCAAAGCCGAAATTCGTCAAACGTGCGCCAGAGTTTGGATGTAAATGAAATCCGATATACTATTTAATAAAATAAAGTACTACGTTACATCAGAGCAAAAGTGAATAAAATAGTAAGAAGCTTACCGGAATACCGGTTTTCGGGTGCATGAAATCTGCCCAATATCCCATCTGATTCAATGATGCACAAACGTCCAACGCGGATTGTACAAACTATGAAATTAATATAAAATATAAAGAAATCATACTAGCTCATAAATGTGCTCGAAATGTTCTGAATCTTTCGAATTTTGAACAGAATAGTGAAACGAAATGGAAGTCAATCGAGATCCGGAGAAATCTTTTGCGGGGTAAAGGGCTGATAGATCTGATTTAATGAGTTCCGGACATGACTGTACACTGCGTTTAAGAGTGGGATCTAGTTTTGGTACAAGGGAATGAGTATCCTCAAACTCCTAAAGAAAAAGAAATTAATTTTCGACAGACAAGTAGCAAATCAGTAGTCAATTAAAACTACTTTACAAACCTCAATGTTACGGTCTGCCTGCGAAAGAACAGACACATAGTGTTGAGTTGGGGGCATCGGTAAATTACTGGCTGCAGAAATAAGCACTACTTCATACTTTTTACTTTTCTCTACCAGTCCTACATACCCAGGAAGTGGGTATTTAGGATTTATAGCATCGATTGGCCCCAACTTCGTCTCTGGCCAGTTTGTTGAAGGTAATCGGTTCTTCGTCAAAACAACTAAGAATGTTACAAAATGAAGACATTCATACCATACGATTCGGAGTTCTCCCGGAAAGCAGTTGAATCCAACTTTTGTGATGTCTTAAATGTTCGCCTCAATATTTTTAGAAATACACTAGCATTATTATGAAAAATGTGTGTCATAGCACTAACTAGAGAGACACTTATTTGGCTAGAATTGACCATTTGTCAAGGACAGATAACAGTAACAAATTGGCTTATCAATTGGCTACGAAAAATCGAATGTGTTTAAACGATAAACTGCTAACGCTTCTATTTATCTATATGATAGTATTTTTATATAATAAAAACCTTAGCTCAAAATCATTTAAAGTAACAGTGATAATTTTGCGGCGTACTTTTGTGTTCTTGTATATACACCCAGTAATCAAAATAGCTAATCGTACTATTTAAATTCCACTATCGAAGTGAGTGATGAACTACATTTTTCTCTTGATGAGTCCCAGAAAACACTTTCCTGACATTGGTTGGGTTAGTAATACTTATTTTACTTAACGTTCTCACATTAGGGGAATATTTGAATTTGATAACAGCGGGGCGAACAATGCTTAAACTAAATAAATTTTATATATGCTAATGGGTTGGTCGGTAAGTGCACATGATAAAAAGGCAAATGTCACCCTCTATATAAATTACCCAATAAATCATTGCGTATATAATGGCAAAGTTAGAGTATCTAAAACCAGTGTTTTGAAATAAAATTTACGTTGCTTAAACATTTTTACATTTTAAATGTTGTTGAAAACATTTTTCAAAAATATTGACGTCCAATCTTTCATAATAGTTTCAAGTAGCGAATGGAAATGTCGTTTAGCGAAATTATAACTGTTGTTTAATTCAATATTCGGCATTTTCGTGACAATTGGTAGAATACTATTTTATGAAGTCGTTTTAATTTAACATTGTATGAAACATAAAACGTCTTGCGGAAAACTGCAAATGTATATTTGTTCGGCTCACTATATTTATACCAAACTATTAATTTTGAATAAAATATAAAAATTTAAACTATTTATATTTTGACAATATTAAGGAGCTCAAATTTGTTTTCAGAAACGTAATAATTGAAAATTCAAAAACAGACTGTTATTAATTAATTATTATTAATTAAACATATAACTAACTTTTACAAAATAAAGTAAACTTATACACGTAAAATTGTCTTTAAAATATGATATTCGCGTGTATTTTTGGAAATATCTAAATGTTTTATTTTAGATAAACGTATATATACTGCTATTCATCCAATTGGCGTCATTTTACGTCCTGGACTGTTTTGCGCCTGCTGACGCCTTATCTTCTTCATGGATAGACCTCGCTTACGTCCCTCGTATGGACTGGAATACAATCGTATGTTGCATATTAGATCTTTTCTGGGCTTGGGAAGTCTTTACATTTGGCCGTCTAATTTTGCACTTTATTTTTTTACAATAAACGCACTACTTATTTCTGACATTTAAGTAGCGTTCACGTTGTGTTTTCATTTTTTCAGGCACATACGGCCCTCCCGGTAAACCGTACTCGTTCCCTCCCAGTGTACGTCCTTTCATGCCAGTACCTCCGCGAGGTAATTGGGCCCCACGCAGTCACTTAAGACATCGTAACCATGTTCATAGTTGGCCTTCTCGGCCTACTCGTGCTCACCCGCCTCGCCATCGAATTTCCAACCAATCACGAGCTTCGCCGTATCGGTCTCCAAGATTTAGCACCAATCGGTGTCAAGAACCTGCAGCAAAAAAGCCTCACTTAGATCCAACCGATCCCCTTAACCTCCACGGTCTTATGAAAGAAGCAGATCGTAGGAGGAGTCAGGGTCTGTCCCCCTTACACGGTGATTCCCGCCTTAATACACCAATTCTGAATTCTAGTGGAGATACTGAGACTCCGAGTCAGAATGTTGTTGAGGTTATAAATACTGACAATCTGCAAAATCGACTCCATCGGAATAACAAACGAGGTCGTTACTATTCTAGTGGATCTCGCAATTATCGGAGACAGGGTGGTCGTGTACCTGTTACAGGAAATTATCGTAACTACTATCTTAGACGTGATCCCGATAGTAGAATGGAAATCTTACTTTTTCCCTGGTTTACGGGTAATATGGTTGCGGATTATGGTTGTCATAACGGCACATTTACTTTCAAGATGCTTGAAAAGTTCCCTGGTGTCAGTCGGATTGATGCTTTTGACTGCGATGCTGAGCTAATTGAAAATGCTAGGAATATGCAGAAGGAGAAGATGCGTTGGAAGAATAAGGGCGATATTTCCTACGAGAAAATAAATTTTCAGGTGGCTGATTGGTGTGAATCAATGACATCTGATGATGATCCCACATATGATACTATCTTAGCGTTCAGTGTTACAAAATGGATCCACTTGAACTACGGAGATGATGGAATACACCGATTTTTCCGACGTGTTTTCAATCTTTTGAAGCCAGGCGGTCGTTTCATCCTAGAACCCCAACCAAAGTCTTCATATCGAAGGACTCGATTTACGGTATGTGGATATTTATAACACTAATATTGATCATTTGTAGGCAAAACAAAGGAAGAACTACTTATCAATGAAGCTTGATCCCTCGCATTTCCGTGATGAATTACTTGCGGTGGGTTTTTCCTACTTTGAGGATCTTAAAATTCCTCTACCGGGCGAAAGTTTCCAGAGAGTAATTATGATGTGTTGTAAATCTGCTGGTGATACCCCCTTTAATATCCGAAATGGGTTTCGGGAAGCAGCTCGACTTCGTATGATTCCTTCTCCACCTGTAGATACCGGAGATTCGCCTACAATTCGACCTCCCCCTGTAAGATATAACCCCTACAACACCCCTTCTTCCCCTTTTTATTCTCCTCTAGGGTCTCCAGATTCCTCCCCTGAAATCCCTAATACTGTAGATGAAGAAGCGGAAGAAGAGGAATATGTACAGCAAGACGAAGAACTCATTACAAGCACTGTTCCCACTTCAACTCATTTAGACGTGTTAAGTCCGCCGGGTGAAGCAACTCCTCTGATTGTGCCGGAATCAAGTTATACCGGTGGTGGTGTAGATAGTCCTAGTCCAGATTCAACTTCTCAACAATAAATGTCTATATTTTATCCCCCTTTCCTGGTTCCCTACTTTGTACATATTTGTACGGTGAAATACATGTTTTCCATTTTATTATGTAGTCCTTACATTTTGCTGGTTTTTTATTGTTGATCGGTTTCGATAATCATTTACTTAGTGGGTTCTTGCCGGATATGGGTACTGAGAGATGGGTTTTTAGGAGATGAAATCGGTGAAAGTGGGGATTGTGTTGTTTGGTACTGAACCATTTTTTATTGAAATTTGGTTCTGGACCCTGTACGAAAATTTTTCATACATTTAACTTCCCCAAATAGTAATGAAACAGTGATTTAAAAATGGCCTCTTTACTGTTTGGTTGGTTTAGTTTTATTACCTCTGAACATGACTTTCATCTCTCTCGAACTTCAAGGGCCATGTTTGAATCCACGTGCAAGTTTTATGACACTAGGACAAAAATATCGATAGTTGTATCGATCGTACTCATGTGCTTGTAAGACATGTATAATTATACCGCTCTAGTTCAACTCGTGTTAAAAATAAAATCTAACCTAAATAAAAGACTAAGTCGATAACAAACTCGAAAGTTTGCTATGCAGAGAAAATAACAAAATTTACCAGTTACAGTGAAGGCGTATTCAAAGTTAAAATAAGTGAAATTCATTCCCCAAAACACCATATACTCTTTATTAAAACATCTACGTCAGTAATGATATTAAAAATTGAATACAATGCGAAATAAATAAAGACTTACATACTTAAAACAAGGATAGTATGACTTAGGCAATTATAGTCATAGTTGCTGATCTCATTTGTATTTCGTGTTTGAAGATTGTCTGTTAGGTTATATTTGTGCAAGCATCTTATGGTTATAAAATCGCAATTAGCTGATCGATGCAGGTCATTTCTTAAATGGGGTCATCCCTAAAAGCATTTACCCTATGATTGGATCTGACTTCCTTACCCATTCATATTAGAAGTAATTGTATAACTGAATCAGTTAGCATTAGTTTTATGGTGTTTTAATAAAAATTAACTTATCTGCGCGTTGTGAGAACCTTAATTCACTATTTTGAGGAAATGAACCTTGCATCTCGTTTTTTTCAAAGGTTTTATGCACTATCTCTTAAAAATTTACCTTTGAAGTACCCATTTTAGAACGAAAACAAAGTGTAAAATTAAAAAAATAATAAATTACGACAACTTAACGATACAAACAACACAACAATAAATGTTCTAATCTACTTCAACGTGGTTCCGTGACAAAACCACAAGTATCAGAAGTAATCTCAAATTTTTGGTCGGATTCAAACCAATATACCCCCTAGCAAACTAATAAGGAGTTTATAAGAACCATTCAACATTTATCAAAATCAGAAAATCTACCAAATATGCCAATTTCAGTTCTTAGAACGTTTATATTTCCCCACTTTTATATTGTTTATTTCGTTATGATTAGAAGATAAAGAATCATGAATGAGGAAAGAAAAGGATCTTTTATCCTAATTTTATTACTGAACTTCGGTACAATTAAACTTATCGAGAAAACTAAAAGAGTACTTAAGAACACAAGATAAAATATAAAAGGAGTCTTTCAAGGTGCATTTTGGGTAATTCTTTTTTACTTGAAAGAAATCAAAGTTGTTTGCTTTTCCAGTACAGTAATATCGTAGGCTCGGTGAATGACAAAAGAACAGTTCCTTTCTGCTAATAATAATCTTTGGAAGAGAAAACGTGCAGTTATGAGTAAAGCAGTCGCTTGTAATTTAGTTTTAAAACGACTCTGTTTCGTTCTCTTATTGTGCTCAACCCAAGAAGAATGCTGATGCTATTGCAATGTTCACACGATAATAAAACGCTATCTTTCCATGTTAAGCAATAGATTTTTCGTTTATTATGTCATAAATTTATTTAACCTCGTATTTAGTTTTTTTATTACATGTGATAAGGCTCGGTAAAGGAATTTTACCACTCTATGTTGTGCTGTGTTAGCTTGGCATTCCATCCACAGATGATTGGCCAATCAATCTTCACTCTGATTGGACGAATTGCGTAATCTGTTTCAGTCAGCTGTTCAAAGAGTTAAATAGTTTGTCCCTCTTCAGCCTTTTACCATATTTTGTACTATAAGAAATGGAAAAGTCAAACATACCGAATAGGATAGAGGATAGCTTATTTACGTACCTGTTAATAATTAACTTAATAGGATTAAAAATTCTGCATGCAAAAAGATCATTACATACCTTAGATAATAAGAGCATTACGATAAAATTAATAATTGATCGCACTTCTAAATTTGTCATAATTTTGTAAAATTCTTTGCACAAAACATCATTATTTAGCAAATAGGTTTTAAGGTAGACCCACTTACGAGATGATATTCCAATTTAGCCGTTACACTAAGGACAAAAAGCAAGACACCTTAGAAATAGTTTATTTCTCATCATCAGTTTCCCGAAATACTTTTGTTTAATCATGAACAACAGGCGATATCTCTGTGTTGTCATTGGACAAATAATATGAATGAAAAACACCCATATGATAAAATCGATAACACTCACACTGATTCCCAGCGTAGCATTTTCGTCTAAGTCCAAACGGCCCGTCACGTGACAAATCGCACTTCTTTAGTGACTCATCCGCACACACGCTACCATCAGGGCTCAAGTTTCCGCGCGGGTCTTTGTAAGTGTTGTTAAATCAACCACCATCTTTCAGCTAGCGTCTAACCCCGTAGCAATGACTATTTAGAACGCAATTAGGACCCGGATATAGGTCAATGTAATTATGGGCTTATAGATGAGCTAATGCTAATTACAACAGACGCTTTGTACTGTAACCTAACGGGAACAATGATCAAAATCAAATCTCATCTAATGCAGAGAGAGGATCGTTTATTTTGTTTCCAAGATAAGTCAATTTTACTCCCAGGACTAACTTTTATCTAAAGAAATCGCTTGATTATGAAAGCTCCCTTCACATAGGCAAAGGAAAGTAAGACATGTAAACTAGCAAGTTAAGAGATTTAATCATAATCACAACAAGATGTATCGATTATATTCACACGCAAATTGACTTAAAGACTTGCAAATTTAGTCCATCTGCTTCTTATTAGCCCTAGACCCTATTTATAACTGATAAATCGCATTTTAAAGATACGATTTACCACACATAATGCGAGTCATGAAACCGAGTTTTAAAAGCTGAACTCTTATCAAAGGATAAGAGTTCAGACGTGTTATCAAAAATAGAGAATTGATGTTTACATCGAAGAATGTAGTTTTGGATGTCAAAGCCAGTCTCTTCTAGCTAACCTAATGGTCTAATTATTTTGAGTTTGTATTAACTAAGTTTTAAGTTATCATGCGATATTTGTCTAACCCCCATACATTTGGGGTTTATATTATTATGACTTTTGATATTATTAATTGTAATAAAATTTAGACTGTGTTTGCCACCAAATCAAAGATCTGTACTTTAAATTATCTAACCGGTTAAATTTTGGACAGCGGAATAATAAGAACATTAGGGATAGACAAGTGTAAAATTTGATGCTAACCCTAAAAGGTGACTTTAAATTTTATTATATTTTGAATATCAACAAACTAAACCATTAGAGTTCACGTTGAGTGAAATATTCTGTGATCTCTGCTATATTAAAGTTATGTAAACTCTTAGATTCATGTAGGTCAAGTTGCTTTTCGGCCTTTGAAAGAAGAAATGAATTGAAGTGACAAGACCAACCATCATAATTAAATAACCGGCCAATAAACGGTGTAGATTGTGAACAAGAATAGGATCGGTAATTCAGGAGAAGGATTGTGGAATTTTGGAACTTGAAGCAGTGAAATGTCCATAAAGTGAATACTCTACTACCAGAATCTATAAATCAAGTGAGGTAATTTTTCTGACGATCCCTTTTTTATCCTCCCCCTCATCCCTTAGTGAACTTTACCTAGCGATTTGAGTTGCTTTATCGCGGTGAAAAATTGTACAATTTTTCTGCATCGCGTTCTGTGGGTTCTAATAATATAATAAGCGAACTATATACTCGTGAGAAGAAAAGAATGAATTTGTGAATTTATTTTTTTCGACAACAAATTACAAGCAGGGATAAAATAAATGGACGACTGCATTTTAAATTCACGAATATAGAGCAAAAATATACAACCTGAAAGTAGTTGAGTTCGATGAAAAAAATGTAATACACAAATTGTGACCATGTGTTTAAAATTAATTAACAATAGGTTGAGTTGAGCGGTTGGTCATAGCGTTCTCAGAACATATGAAAATCATCTTTCGCCCTTAGAGCTAGATTCAGCCATTCGAGCTCCAAGTAACTAATCTATAGGAGCATACAAGAGACATTTTTCGTCATCTATGCCATCGAGCCTTTCCAAATGAAAATAAGATGAAATGGCTTAGGTAGATCGATCTGCTACTTGTTAAACTCCAGTACTGCTACTTGTCCAGTAGATGAAAAATGATGACCTCGAAATCACGTGAAATCGTGTAATCCGAATTTTCTATATGTGGAAGAAGATGAAATAAGTTAAGATAAGCCAAACTTTAAATTGAAAACTCCGTCGGCTTTAAGATTTTATGGCTCAGGTGAAGCAGAGTTCTTCCGACTCCCTAACCATCACTATTACTGTCTCCACTCTTCATTAAAATCTTACTATCTTTCTCTTCCTACCTGTTTTGAAGGTTTCTTCGTGGTCGAAAATTGTTGCAATTTCTTGCTTTACTATGGGAAATAGATGAATAAGTACTAATTTTACGCATACACGTGAGGCTCGTTGATCAGAATAAATTTACTGATGAGTTATTTTACTGGGATCATTATGCTATAAGAGTTATTTTAGTAGAGATTGACCACAAAACTATGGAAAGCATGTGTCCGGACGGTCTATAAGAAGGTGGTAATAAGTTGCGATAAGCCAGATTAAATCTAAAACCGAAAAAGTATATAACATGATGGTTTTGGAACTCAGATGAAGTAGGATTCCCCTGATTTCTAGACACTCACTTTCATCGCCATCATCTTCACCTTTTAAATTCTGATTTATCTTTCTATCCCTAAATGTTTTGATGTCTCCACAATATTAAATATTGATAACAGAATCAATTCTGAAGAATGTTGATCAATAATTTTAATAACCACTAGAAAAGAGCAAGAGCAATTTGATAAATATTTGCTAATTTAATCAAGATTCTATCTTTTCAATCAAAGCTATCCTCTCGCTCAAACTGCACATACTTTTGTCTTAGTACATACTAACTCTGTAAATACACTATCAGTTTTAATAATTTTGATTTCAGCTGTTATTGAGGAGAAATTGCTAGAATGCATTATAATTGAGCCACAAGTTTTAAAAATTCTAATCGACACCATATTATCATGAAAAAAGTAACGAATAGCATTTGTAAACATGAATGGTATAGTTAAAACATCAAAATCAGTAAATGTCTTCGATCTCTTTTCATGGTTAACGGTCTCATTAATTATCTTCATATATTTGAGCTCACATTAAGTGAATTCTAATAAGCTTTGCTGTTTAAAATGTCTGCTAGTCTCATCTGCTTGCTAATGTTGTATGAAAATGAAAATAAAAAATAGCATGACCAATTGTTCAATCAAATCACCTGGTCAAGTTCTAAATATCGCGGTCATTAACTTATCCAGAAACCCAGGAATCAAATCATAAAAATTAGGCTGGAAGCACTCAGATATTACAAAGTGATTTATAACCCCCATTAGAAAGTGCACA
>CAADRB010000030.1:1634369-1667527 GCA_900708905.1 Hymenolepis diminuta
GACTTTAGACAATTTAATTAATCCTAAGCTTCTTTCTCCCCTTAAGTTTAACTGCCAGTTTATATTCGTTTCAGGGGTGAAAATTTATAACAATTAGGAAACTGATAAATACTGTGATTAACATGAATTTTTATTGGTTCAATAGTATAGGCCAATAGAAAAGAAGATAGGTTAGTTATAAACTTTCGAAATACGATAATTTTAACTGCAAACTTTCTCCTTAGAATGAAAGGGTCATATTTATGCCTCTAATTCGGCAAAATTAAATTATTAACACCAGCAAAATAAATTTACAAATCGGATTTTAACTGTCACATTTTGTTAGTTTTCGCCAGCGGTCTAATGCACTTAAAATAATTGCATATTAATATTTAGGCATTGCTACCTTTTGCTGACAACTTTGTCACTTTCAGTCCATGTGTTTCCTATTTATTTTAAGACTGTGGGAGAAATTTATGAGCAAGCCATTTGTCTAAGCAGATTTTTAGCTTAATATTTGAGGAGTATGATTTATTTGTTGACAAACTTTTGTTAGAATCAGCTTCTCAACCTAAAGTCCGTCATTTGTAGAATGATTAAAAAATAAATCTGTTAATACTTTCTAGTCGTTTAAATGCTCATGGATGTGGAAAGCTATCGACACACGATAAAGTTTTGAAACCGGTTGTTCAAGTGGAAGATGACGACTTATCATTATTGGAATATAGGGCCAAACCTATGCAACGTCTGCCAAGAAATGTTATACAAAATTCAAGATCGTAGGTTCCATGACAGAGTTCTCCGGTATTTTAAGGAAGCGCAGGTGAAAATTTACCGGGAGGTTATAGAAATAACAGCTATCGATGTCGATTTCTGTCTCTAAAAGCGTTAATTCCCTCTTCAATGGATCTCCAGCGGAAACAGTGCAGTACGAAGTTACTACATGTATAAGAGTGTTCGCGGAAAAGAAAGCAATGGTTTTGCACTTTCGACTGGATCAATATTCCCCTGGCGCAACACTCAACAAGGAACCCTAGATTCAAAGTTCTGAACACTCTGAGTCTAATAAAGGACAGGAGCGGTTGAAACAACACATATCAGAATGCCATTTTCGAAGTTGGCATCGGATTCAATGCGAAGCCCTTTAAAAGATCCTCTGGAAAAGCATCAGTACCCGTTCTGTAGAGTTGAGAACACAAGAAGTACAAATTCCCAACCCAAAAGGCCAAATTTCTCTTATGATCCCTCAAATAATGTCCTAGCACCTATATCCATGTGTCCGCCTGTGCGAATATAATTAAGTATAATTTCCTTTAATAAATGGATGATCGTTTAAATAGGTGAATGCTTATAAATTATTTATAACATTAAATAAAACTTCAGGCTATGTGTGCACCTCATATGCTCCAAAGTTGTAAAAAGCTCTTTTAGGATTAAAATAAGGAGTTACTTCCGGATCTCCATGTATAAATTCACCTATGTGAAAATTATCATTTTTGACTCTGATTTACCTGATAATGAAAGCTCGAAACCCACATCCGGTTCATGTTAGCGTCCCAAAAATGGACGAACGAGAATTATCAAGATCCGAAGAATAAGTTAAGGAAGACGAATCTCCTCAAAATAGTCTTAAATTCATTTTATACCAAAACCAGATCGACAATACCATAATTTTTTGCGCACGTCTCTGTAAACCTTCTATAAACCTGTTCAATAACCGAGTTCAATAATTTCCTTTCCCAAGCTGGCTGATTCTAGGGCCTGAGGCAAAAAAGCTCGCATGCATGCATAGCTAGGCTAGCATATACGCATGTTGGGAGATACTTTAGCACTTACGCCCTCCTACGGCCGCACTTTCGCGCACGCGCGGCTGATGAGCTTGTGCATGCGTGTCGCCGCTCCGTTACCATAACAACCACTCTTAAGGTCTTGACTCTTGTGCTCGGACTGCACATAACAGTACTGATGAGAGCGATAATGCTAGCTGCAAATCATCGGGGCTAGACACACATGGTACGTGATTTGTGACACAATTTTTCTCAATTTTTATACTATTTCTACATGCTGCAAAAGATTACCGAGTGTTTAGGGAATTCGACTGAATAGATGATAATTTACACACAACGTTTCCAATTACGACACTATTGCAATTTTTGTAGTTGGACTTATCTAAAAGTTACATAGTAGTGAAGTATTTACATGTTTGATAAAATCAGTTAAGCTATGAGAAAACATTTAATAAACAATTTTTTATGCCTTGAAATACTCTCACATTTATAATAAGTGAAGTATAGGATTTATTTGAGCTAGTGGCGCCTTGTAACCAATAGAAATGATTCAGTATGCCATCTTATTGTAATGTGAATTAAAAAGCAAGGTGGCACATATACCAACCACATAATTCAATTGTATCTTCCATTTTAAACCGCAGTTTCTAGGACAATTTGCAATATTTTGAAGATTTAAGGGGCTATGTTTTCTAAATTTCCTTCTGATGATATACTTCATAATGCCCTCAAAGAAGAAATGGGTGAACTGGGGAATTGGAAAAAGGAAAGTGATATGACCTCTTAGATAATAGTTTGTTGGTGATATTTGTTGATTCAGTAATTGAAGAGGCTTTCAGCAAACGAAAAACAATGACCAAAAACTCAGAAATAGTATAGTTCATGAGCTCAGTTAGGCCTTTTCGATTATGGTCAGTCGTATTCAAGTCACATCAACGTAGAAATTTTCTGCTACCATATTTAACAGAATGGAAATTGACTGCCTATTGTAGATTTTTCACAACAGAAATGAATATCATAATATGAACCAGCTATTACTCCTAGTGGAATAATTGCCCAGAAATACGAAAATGAAAACGAGATTGGATGAATCGATTATGAAGGCCATCTCGCTCATCATTTAAAAAATAAGGATGGAAATAAATATCGTTGAATAGTTGGAGCACACGACCCGAACACTTAGAACAATCTTTCAATCACGTGTCTGACGATAGCCTGTCTGATTAGTGTTTATCAAATGCATACGTTCCATAATTAGATAGAGAAAGGAAAGGAACCAATCTGAATTATATTTGATAATTAACTGATTAAACTATATAAAGTGGTCGAATAAATTACCTTAATGGTACAGTAGTTTTTGCGGTCCATCGCTACTGTAATTCTAGTATCACCTTTGAGTGTAAGTCTGTGGCTCATTGACCACCGAGCACGTCTGCCATGTCGAAGATCACAGGTTCGACTCCTATCGACGAACACCCACATCAACTAAGTCTGACTAACGTAGGGGGAGGCCGAAATTGAGACTCCATGATGTCCAACGCTCATTTCCCAAGGTGAGGGCTGGAAAACGTCTCTCCAAATAGCCTTGGGATTTACTATTATTACCGTTTAGATAAAGATAGTTCTGAATGAATAGGAATAAGAATGTTACTTCCCAAATTGTGCTCGTTGAGGAAAAATCATACCGCATTAGGATTTATTAATATAACAAAAATAAAAATAATTACATCTGCACTAAATGGCAATATTTTGTGCAGTGGAATTATTTTTTAAAATTAAAGTACCTCGCATTTAATGCAGATAAGCAAATAAGATCACATGCGTTGCGTCTCAAATTACTCATTATTTATATCGCAATTTTGGGACGAATTCACAAACAAAAAGAACGCGTATTCATGCGGGCATCAAGCTAAATAAAACATGACTAAAACATAGAATTCTTCTTGGAAGATTTTTATTCAGCCCTTCCCTTATGCATAATTATAAATGACAGAGAGAATAAATTCACACATTTCAGTCATGGGAACATATACAAATGCAAAATAGTAGGGCCTTATTTATTCAAACCTTAAACTCATCGCGATATCTGCTTTATTTTGAATTGATATAGTTCGTTGCTTCTTGACCTTATGTTGCAAAGTTTAAATTTCAGGGTCTGATCCTTAGGTTCCTGAGTAATAATCCATAGCAGCATTGATCAATGCTGATTGATCGGTTGACTGAATTCAGGTCATTCCAAGTGACATTAACAATGATATTTTAACTTAACGTAGCTCATTAATCGATCAACATACTACATTCCATTAAATTAAAGATTATTTATAAAATATCCAAGAATAATTGCAATATAGTAACCTGAAAAAATGAAAATGTTCCTTTTCAGTCATAAATAAGAAAAACATTTAAGCTTTATGAAATAAAATTAGCTTTAACTCAGATTGTTGGTTTGTTGTGATACGTAATTTCACTAATAATCGTTTGAAACTGAAAAGTTTAATAATGAGGAAAAATATTAATTACATCAATAAGCTCTGAATATCGCAGACCTGAAATTACTCAAAAACCTCGTGAATAAATACTGAAATTTGGAATGGAGAAAATAACGAGAGGATCATTGACTAACATTCAAGCAACTTTATAAGTCCGAAATTCTAATAAATGAAAATTATTTTTATACTGTAAATTTATAATCTACTACTACTTGAGCCCACTCCTTCACACCTTATTGGAACACTTTATAATTACCCTTGTTTGGATGTTTTCTCATGATTAAATACCATTCTTTGCCATCCCCTGACGACATAATTTATCTTTCATTCCTTGTCGACTAACTAAGTGAACATACATATATTCACGTTGATAAATGAGCACAATTTACAAGCAAATACCATAGGAAGGTTAGAAGTACCTGATGCGCACTTAACTTACCTAGATTTCTGACTGTGCTCATACCGATCTCCTCCCACATTTGCTTCTTTCTCTACAACCTTGATATAATACGTCTGCTTAATTACTTGTATGATAAGCGGCATAGCACGCACTTGCATTCTAGAAATTTGCACAACATCATAATAAGGATTTATATAGCCATGTAACATAACCTAGCTGATCTACGGATATTTAATTCTCCCAATCTGCTAACCCACTCATAAGCTGATCAGTATCACGAATTAGAATGCCGGTATATGCGTAGTGGTTGATATACGTTCTCCTTTCCAGTACCATCCATTCAGCCCCACTCTCAGGCTCCTCAGACGATATATTCAGATTGCTTAGTCACCTTCCTGATCAATCTGAACTTCCTTCTCATAACATCGGACCTAGACAGAACTAAGGCGGCCAATGGTGATATAAAGAGCAACTCACATTCTGAAAGTACTCGAGTTAGATAAATGTCTCCATAAACCAACATGTCAGAGTGTTAATTTCGGCTGCTGAATGCTGGATGACGCGTGTCGAAACAAATAAACACACTACTACTACGGCATCTGCACAGTTTAAATTCAAGGCTTTGTAACTCACAACAAGGCAAAAATTGAACGGTTTATTATTGTAGAAAAGCAACTGAAATCAGTTAGTCAGAATCTTACTTTATTTGATTTTGGATATTTACCGAATGGGTAACTCCTGTTCCAAAATTCACAAATTATGATTCGTTACCTGGATTAACAAGAAAATTTTTGTCCACGATATCCAGTACTTATTGACTAATTGTTTAATTATGATGATCCGTCTTAAAATTTCAATTCTTTTTTTCATCTAATGGTTTAAACGGAATGATCTTGCATAATATTGGATTATTTAAAATAGAGGATTTGAGACTGCTTCATTTTTTAACTTAGAAGGGCTCAATAAAATTAAATCCTAATAAATGGATTTTTAATAAGAACATTACCAAATTTTAAGAAAAAATAAAGATAATGTAAGCAGGACCATTAAATTTCCTCTTCTCTTTGCTTTTTTCATATGCAACTGTAATAATTAATTGCTTCAAAAATAGCCAGAACTCGATATAAAGACAAGATCCAATAATGGACGTCATTATTGAGTAAATCTCACCTCACGGACTCCTAGATGACTTCATATTTACATAATTAACCATTTAGTCACCTTGAAAACCAATATTAAATATCTCAAATCAGAAATGTTTTAATACAAACAAATAGCAATAACAACTCGATTTATTTATAAACCTCTGATTTCAGGGCCGATATATTTCACCTTTTACTTTCCCTATTCCTTTGTCAATGTAATATTGGAATTCTTACATTCCGCTGTCTAAATCATATCTCTGATATAAACTTTTAATTAACTGGACTAAATTAGCCAAAAGATTAGGTGATATTGGCTAATTAAAAGGAAATTGATATTGATGAATTCTAAGTAGCGCATATCAGCTCTTTGTGACATTAAAGCTGGCAAGTCGGAGCTTGCAAAGCTATAGTCTTATCTTTTCTACCTCAATATTCAGGACAATCAGGTCAAAGAAACACCTCTTAAATGTGATAAGTTCCTTTTTAGTTTAATGCGATTTTATTTAAATTAATGTTTTCTAAAAAAAAGATATTAATTACATAAAATATCAATTATGATGCTACATACTTCTAGATTGATAGGCTTTCAAAAGTATTTGTTGATATTAAAATCGTGGTTTACAATGAAATCTCAAATTCGAAATATTTTTTTCGTCAATAGAAGTTATTTATCTTTTATCTAATCAGTATTGAGTAAAAATTATCATTCTCATTCTTTACATAACTACTGGGATTAAAAGTTACTTCCAGTCCAATTTCGCAAGAATAACAGAGCTGGAAGGAAAATCAATAGGCAAGTTTTAATTTTCATATAAGCCCCACTGATAAATCCACGAAAACCTATATCTCTTCATCAATAGTTTCAGTCAATTTCACCGTCTAATCCCGATTACAACTATGCTTTAAAACTCTGCCAAGACAAAATATTTTCTCCAAATGGTATCCCATAAATAATTAACCCCTTCAGTTGCTTATCCCTATTTTCCCAGTTATCTAGGCCCCAGATTAAGTTTCTCTCTTCTACATTTACCTTTTCCGCCTTAGATCCATGCATTTTGTGAGTATTTTACCAAATATATAGGCGTCTACTGTGCGATCTACGAATGCAGATTTTCTCACCTTGTCTTTAGTCTCCTTCCTCTTTTATTAGTGGTGAAGTTCGTATAAGTTAAAAGGACGATAGTCTGGCAGATTTTTCTATTTTAAACTGTAACTACTTACCCAACAACACAGTCAACCCAAGATTATACTTCATTTTGAATCGTTTCTCCAATCATTTCAATGCGACACTTTGCTACAACTGGTTCAGATGAAGGGGTGTACTCTACTGGAACATGAAATTTGACCTTAATAGTTATTTTGGAATTGTTTAAATTATCTGTATAATCTCCACAATTCATTGTAGTATCTGACTAATACCATACATATATATGTATACGGCTTTTATACTGATTTTTTACAGATATGACTGAATAGCTCCATAAATTTATCCAATTTTTCCTCTCACATTACCGAATACGTATGAATTAGATTTGCTGGTTGTGAATGATTTGCCACTAATTATGCACATCAGCTGTACTTAAACCATTGTATTTAATAAAACATTTCTACTAGATTGTTAGAGATACGGGAGCAAGTGCCTATTGCAGATGATCTTATCGTTGCAATCAAATAAAGATTTCTATGTGGAGACGGAGACTGGGAATAGAACATATCTATAGAGTTGATAAAAATGAATTTATATTTCTATTTATCTCTAATAGGTATTATTTGTATAATCCAGAATAATAATTCGTCCCCTGGATTGCAGCAGATGTTCTGCACCATCATCAATGCTTATTGACCATTTTTAATCAAGAAGGTCGATGGTGCCAGATGATATTTAGCTATCTCATCTCATAGCAGAGGTGAGATAGCTGAAAATTGTAAGTTAGCAGAGCTTCGTAAGCTGTGTTCACTCAAGATGCAGAAAATGACGACTCATGCTTTCATGCACATTCATTCATCATAAAAGGCTTACAAAATTGAATTTATCAATCATTCTGGAAATTAATAAAAGTAGTAAGAAATGGGGTGTAGAAAGATCGCTGCTTTCGAAATACAACGCCTTGGATCAGGACATTAGTGATAAAGATAAGTAATTGTCAATGAAGCATATTCACATATTCAAATTAAACATTCTAGAATATTCATATAGAGCTGATTGAGGGAAGATATTCGATTTTGCAACAGATCCCGACTATCTGCCTCTTATTCATTATTTCTTCAATTATCCTAAGAGTAAATTTCAAAGTAAGACACCAAAGTCTTCACGCTTTTAGAAAAATATGCAACATATTTAGATGATTTCGAGATATCAAACTCAAGTCAATTTATCGATCCAATAACTGCAATAAGCATTCATTGAGCTATCCATTGAGCTATCAATTTTATCTCTTTTGTCCATCTAAACATTTGCAATTTATTTTATATACAAGTTGTGTACTTAAAATATTGCTATCTGATATAATATTCGAGCTTCAACTGAATTCAGGGCTACACAATTTCCTAAACTAAGATGGTTTTAAGAACACATAGTTATCTATCAGTTCTTTGACTTAAGAAAATTCTTTGTTTTCAGAATCAGAACTGTTATCCCTTAGCCCTCCATTTAAATTTTATATCTCCACCTTAACATCACTCTGTCCACCTCATACCTTTGAATAAATCTTTAAGTGTTAATTTATTTATTGAAAGTGAATTTTAGTAGGCTTTGATTTTTTTAAAATTCGTGCTAGCTCATGTTCTCCTGCTATCTTAGACATTGGAAAAAGGCCCTACTGAGAAGTGAGAGCTAACATCTTAATAAATCCGAATATCTAAGGCATGAATTCTTCCTCAAGTCTAGAAGGTGATTATTGATGTTTGAAGTCCGGGATATTACGATATGAATAAATAAACAATATCTTTAAGTGGAAAATAAACAACCTGAATCTCAAAATCAAATGATGAGTCTTTTTTGATACCCTTACTTTATTTTCAACTTAAATCCGATCCCACCTCTTAACTCCTATAGGACTAGTTTACAAATATGGTTAATTAATGAAAAAATCAATCGGAGGAGTAGCAATATGGATTTGACTTCAACTTAACCTCTGCTATTATCAAAATAGAATAAACTGGTACTGTCTTACTATCTTGGCTATTAAAATAAAAACCTTACATGTTTTCTTATGCAATCGTATGAATTTGAATTGGATGAGATAAAGAAAATGCAACTAAATAACAACTCTGGCTCTTGGAAAATCACCGGCCTTGAAAGCTAGGAGTGAATCGGAATCGACACTCTGCAAAAATCCTGCATTTCAAGGTGAAAATCCTAATGTATCTGTACTTTCCCCTCACTGAATATTTTCTGAAAGTTATATACTCGCTGTCCAAATCATATCTCTGATAAGACCTTTTGTTTAAATGGACTAAATTTATGTTTAATTTAAGTTTGTCTTAGAACTAGTCAGGCAATGGCGCGGCAATTGAATACGCCAATCAAAATTTTCTCGACCGGTTTCAACCTTTTGCGATTTTTTTAATCATTAAATGCCTAAAGATATTACTTAATGGTATTTTTACGAATCAGTTGCATTCTTGTATCTTTTCCTTACCTACGTAATCTTCACAAATTTACGATAACAAACAGATGTTAGTCCTTGATTTCAGTCCCTCATATATGTGATTATATGCACTTCAAAATGAAGAAAAATAGTTCAAAGTGCACAAATATACTAATATAGAGCCTCGAGCTCCATGAAAAATATTGAGAAAGTCTATAATCAATTTACCTTCAATATGTTTATGCAAACCTAAAACGCTTAATGAAAGCAAACGTCCTCATATCTCATTCTGATGGCAAAAATTTAGAAAAAATAAATTCATTCATTCGGTTCAAAAGATTTGCTTGGTGTACTTCTCCACCGCTACTATCACCAGAATACCCAGCCATGAAAATTCTGTCTTAAACGTCCTCGTAAAGGGGCAATTGAGTGTTACTAAACTGACCTGATTTGCACCAACTGCACATCTAGAATTGTCAACAGTAGTTTCTGTGTTCGTTGGTGCCTTTCAGAGTGAAAGCTAATGAAATCATGATGGAAAAATGGTAAAACACAATTTCCTATGTTATAAACTCGAGATCCTAAAAATTTTTTGTAAGACATACATATCTATTATATTTTCCTCTTCCCTTAGTTTTCCATAATATAAATGCCCTTTGTTCAACTTTTCACCAATAATTAATTCGCCTTCCTTTCTACATAATAGCAGATTAAATACTCATTCATTACGTTGTAGTTATTACAGTATACTATATAGCTTTTATCAATTATAAATCAGCGCAAATCAGCGTTCATGGGACTTGACATCCCATCCAACCGCCTTCAAAACTAAATCCTATCTGTAACATATTGAGAACTACGGACAAAAGACTCCACAGATCTGGGGAAAAACTTCTGTAATAGATCACCTCTTAGTATATTTGACAAGTTACAATTGTGGGTTAATTACAAATATTAGAAAAGGGTTCCAGACCAAGGGTTCATTATGTTCAGATCCAGCTATCTGGGCGTTACAAAACATAGCTCCCAATCGACCTAAGCATCTCCCAAATATATCATTTCAGGAAAGTATTGAGCGTAGTGGCGTTGGACAAAGCGGAACGCTTTATTAAACAAATTAAGGTAACAGATTTACATGCTTATTAATTTTATAATTTATAATTTGTAATTTTATACAATTATTAAAATATATTAAAATGTGGGCCGTTGCCGGTTAATTTGGAGAAGAAAGAAATGTTTGCCTAATCCCGTGTTCCTTCATCTTATTGTATTAAACATTCTATATCTTTTGAAATTCCTGATCCTCCAGCCGTTGAAGATGCCACCAAAATGTTCCTGGGTTCATTCGTGATCTTATATCAGGTAAATTCTTTGAATCGTGGTATAATAAACACAATTATGTGTTTACGGTGAATTCGCTGCTTCGTCAGGAACGTTACTCAAAATTCATCCTGCCTAAGGACTCCGATGAACACAGTTAATCTGAAACCGTGCAGTTCATTGAAGAAGATTTTGGCTAGAATATCTACTCCTAAAAACACTCGCTTTAACTGCTTCAAACTTGTGATCGAGGATGATGAGGACTTATATGACTCTGTAGGCGTTTTAAATTTGCATTGTGGTAAATTTAATTTTAAGACTCAAACAGAAGAAAGGTTCAGATGTCTTATTTTCATCTCTGGACTTCAAGCGAAGAACTCGTCTGTTAAAACTAATGGAGGAAAATTCAAAAATGAATCTGAAAGAAGCGGTCAGAGAAGGATTTAAGGTGGCGGATCTCATGCGTGATCCGCCTCTCATTAATTCTGACGCCATGTCCACACAAAACGTCTGATTCAATGCTTCAATCCGCATGATTTGTGGCACAGCCGAATCCTTCTGTCTAACAGGAACTTTCTTTACCTTATCAAAGCTGTCGAGGTTGACATTCCCCTCAACAACGTCCTTTCAAGCAGTACCGGTGCATAGTGTGCTGAAAAGCTGTACATAAAGAAAGCTGTTGCCTACGGGCCTCCGCAGTATTCCCGAATTGTCCAACACCAGCAAAATGATTGAGACTAGCCGAGAACAAAATCAGCAAATTTTCCATAACATGAATCTCCGCTATTAACCTAAACCAAAATACCTCAGATTGGGCGGTCTCTTGGCTACCTTCCGTATCGACATCAAGCAAAGAAGGAAATATGTGAATCTACAGATCCACAGGAATCATGTTTGCCTAGGCACCGCTTCAAATATAACCATAATCTCAAGGGAGCTATGGAAATCATAGGAACGTCCAAAGTTAGAATTAGTCCCCATATTTGCAATCAGACTGACGGGGAGACTGAGCTGTAGCTGCAACCGACCGGGACATTAGTATCTCAATAACAGCTTACGTAGGAGGCTCTCAACTTAATCTCCTCGGTCTCGACTGACTCGAACAACTTGATCTTTTGAATTTGCTCATAGATGTCATCTACAATCGTGTCCATTCTGCCATATCTACCACTTCATTCACGGCAGAGATGACGGCCCCGAGGTACTTTCATGGTCTGTGTAATTGCACTAAGGTGGCATTAAAACTGATGCTGATTACCCAGTCAGCTCTATTAGCAGTCTTGGCTATGTCAGACGAATAACCTAAACGTTTAGAACAAAGAGGCCTTTTAAAACCTGTTTCTTATTCAAAATGGGCTGCACCTATTGTTGTTCTGAAAGTAAATGGAACTATCCAGTTATACCATGACTATTCAGCCGATTTAAATGGCGCATTGGAGCCTAGTTATCATCTAATACCAGTTCCTGATGACATCTCGATATCGAATGATGGTAAATGTTTCACAAAGTTTGATTTAGCAGAGACTTATTTGCAAATCGGAGTCGCACCAGAGTCACAAAAGCTAATGACTATCAATATGCACCGTGACCCATGCCGATATACCAGACTTCTATGGGGTGTCAAGACAGCACCTGTTATCTTTTAACAAATAGCAGATACCATAATACTGGTACGTAAATAGACGAAATAATCGTTGTAGTACGCTCTCACCGGGAACTTCAACGCATTTCTACAGTGTAACCAAGAGTATGGCATTCGTTTTCGAGCTGAGATATGTAAATTCTTTGTATCCTCTATTAAGCGCCTAGGGTGTATCTTTGATGAAAATGACAGTCGTTCAGACCCGGAAAAGCCTCGGGCAATAAAAGAAGTGCCAAGACCTACGGATATTACCATATTACGTTCATTCTTGGTCATCATCAGTTATTACAATACATTTCTGCCAACATTGCACAATATTCGGACCCCTGTGAACGAATAGCTTAGAAAAGATACCAAGTTGAATTGGATTCTCAAATGTGAGAAAGCATTCACAAAACTAAAAGAATATGCTCACTTCTTATATGCTGCTTTTTCATTACAATCCGAATCTACCAATCATAGTGGCTGCAGGTGCTTCGAACTATGGCGTTGTGCAGTTATCTCTCATATCCTTCGTGATGGTTCGGAAAAAGTCGTTGTTCATGCTTCTCGAACTTTTACTGCAGCTGAGAAGAACCACAGCCAGATTTAAAAGTTTGTGGCCACCATTTTTGCTTGTTAACAAGTTCCAAAAACTGCTCTACTGTCGAAACTTCACCAAGTTAACGTATCGCAAACTACATCTCCCTATCTTCGGATACAAAAAGAGAATTTCAATTTATACTGCTAGCCGACTTCAGCTTTGATCGACCATTCTTCCTGGCCATGATTTTGACATAGAATACCGGACCACAACGAAATTCGAGCAAGGTAACTCTCTTTCTCATTTCATCTACAACCAGAAATGTCCTGACGAGGAAACCGTCATTCTAAATCTGATTATGAAAGACGATACCCAACGCCTATTATTTAACATTGTACGCAAACTTTCAATAATTGCAAGTGATATACAAAATGCGGCAGCTAAAGATCCAGTGCTGAAGAAGGCTATGATATACGTTTGCACATGGCCAAAATAAAACCTAAAAAGCGATCTCCTACAACTTTATAGACGGCGTGATAATCTCTCTGTATTATAACAGTATCATAGCAGTCATCAGGGTGTTAGCTAGACGAAATTTGGTGAAAGAACTTTTGCTTACTGGCATAGAATGGACAATGAGGCCGAAGCAATTGTCCAAAGATGTTCTAAATGTCACCAAGAGGCTAAATTTCCTTCACACCAGGAACCTATTCTCCGGCCCAAAACTGCTGTTCTATGGTCCCGTATACACTTGAATTTTGCTAAATCTGTCAATGGTCTCCATATTTTGTAGTGGTAGATTCGCACTCGACATGGCCCGAAGTTGTTCCATTGAAGTTCACCACAACTACCATGTTGATCAATAGTCTTCGCTATATATTTTCACCTCATGGACTATCAGAGACCATTGTAACCGATAACAGCACCTAAGTCTCTTCGGCCATCTTTTAAAACTTTTGCTGAAATCATCATTCACGTCTACACAATATCATCCTCAGTGGAATGGTCAAGAAAACTATTCGTTGACACACTGAAGCAGACATTTCAGAAGTCACGTGAGTAGGGGATAACGGAAGAGATTCTCGACACGTTCCTTTTAATGTATCAAGCAGCGACCGCAAACAAAGAACCGGAGTTCTGCGAAAATCTTATGGGTCTTTGCTCTCAAAAGACTCAACCTTCCCTAATTGCAAAGGGTACAGCAAGTTACCCGCCGGATCATCGTCCGAATGACACACTGATAGACGGTATCATTGAGCTCGGCGAGATAGCGTGCCCTATGAAGTAGTTGTTGATGGCTAAACTTGGGTGCGTCATTGAAACCATCTCCGTCTCTCTTACACTGCAAAATCATCGAAACGAGAGGAAATTATATTATCTGTGGATATTATCTGTGATGTCTTTTGTTCTCCACCGTTTGGAAATAATGAAACTTCGGAAATCCAGCATATTAATCGGCAAAACCTTCATTCTGAACGTTCCAAAAAACCCTTAAAAGATCCCAGGTCGATACAATTTTCAAAAGTTATAATTCAGAACTCTCGAAGGGAGATGTTGGATAAAATGGAATAAATCTATCCGATAAGGAAATTAAAGTAACAACTTTACGTATAAAGTAATTTTATTATTAATTTTTTTACATTTCCACATAATTGTAAAAATGCACTAAATTGAGTCGTTGGTGGGCATAATTTGGAGAAAATATAAAGGTTTGCTTAATTCCTTGCTATTATTCAATTCGAGGCTATTTGAGAGGATACAAAGCTATAACAAGTGGCCAGGTCTTCAATCGGTTTCACCGTACTTTCCCTCATCAAGTGTAAAATTAAAAGTTTTGTATCCCTTTCATTTTTGTGTTATAAGCATTAACAAATCATTTTCTTATTATATATATGCATTCATATATATGTATTGTGTTTCATTTAGTGTAGGTAGCAGATAACGGGCTCATCCTCGAAGTCAGATGTCATGGATTTAATGCCCATCGGTGCTCATCCAGTGAGTGATTATATCTGTCTAAAAAGGAGTTGACAGGGACACCCAAAGATGATACTCCTCTGTCTTTCCTTAATAATATAAAGGGTGCCTAAAAACAAAAGACTTAAAAATAAAACAATGCCGATCTTAGGATTACACCCTTGCAGAGGTAGCTTAGTGGATTCCTCTAGAACATCCTGAAGCCAAGCTTTAATGAAGGAGACTTCGTCTTTGGGCTACTATGAAAATTCTTCCCAGTTCTCTTGCTCTTTGGCTTCTTTTGAATCATCAGATACCAAGAGGAACTAGAAGGGAAGCTTAAACAAAGTCTTGGCTAGGGGAACCTTTGGACTGACCGAGATGTCATGATTAAACCAACCATCAGTATCGATTCCGGTCTCTAAAAGCAAAAATCCTCACCTCAAAGGAGTTCGCGCGAAAAAAATGAAACTTGAAGTTGCCAATATGTATAAATATTCGCTGATTAGGAAACAATACTCTTGCACTACCGATGAGACCACCGTTCCTCAGTCGAAACGATTAACGTGACTGCTAGTGCCACCTTTCTGGATACTTTCAGTTTCATTAAGTTTCATAAATAACAAGGTTTGCTGAAATTTCACATACCAAAAGTCATCTCTCACAACAAATTCTTCACACTGGTTTTGTCCACTTTCAAAATCACCCTAGAAAACCATCACTTATGATCCTAATGTGGAGCAAACCTTAGGGAGGGCTTGCGAAAAGCGTGTATCAGTGTGTGAATCACCCTAATCGGGTATGTTGTCAAGTACCTCCTAAAAGGCATGACTCTGGCAAAGCGATATAATACTTTGCTCCTCAAAGCATTTGCAGTTTTTTATATTAAATTGTTATACCATAAAACTAGGAATAAAATAACCATACTTTAGTACATATCCAATAATGACAAGGAAGAAATTAAAAGTAATATCATCTACATTTTCTAATCCCAAAATCTAAATCAGCTTACTTGTATTCTATGGCTTAATAAATTCCCCTGCTACGTGAAATATTGCAGATAACTTGTGAAAAGCGGTTTGAAAATAAACTAAAATTCAGGTTATTTCTCTCTCCCCCCTCTTTTCCAAGAGTTGAAATCAAGACTCCAGCTTTCTGTTATCCTTGCATGAAATTCCCAACATCTTTCGTGCGTACGCGCAAAGCTTGCAAACAATTTTTGAAAATGGCGGCGGAGGAATGGACCAATGAGAAGGGCGCCGGTTTAAAGCAGCAAAAAAGCGATGCAGTCTGTCGTTTTGGGGAGCTTGGTTTTAAGACACTGTCATTTGATTGATGATGCAACTTTCGTTAGTAACAGTTCATATTTTAGATGGGAACTGAAACCGGAAATGTATTGAATAGATAAAAACATGGAAAACGAGAAATGTTTTATGTACAAATGCCTAGTTAAAGATGAAAACTTAAAGTGAATGAATAAATTCTTTCGTTAAGTGACTTTTTTGCAAGGCGTTCTGATAAAAGAAAAAGAAGATATAAGAGATAATTAAGGTGGTATGATAAATATCGGAGGAAAAAATGATCTAACCATTAATTAAAGGTCATTTATTTCAGAAAAATTTTCGCTGTTGCAGCAAATAGACGTGGTTGGCTGTTGCAATGTATTGTTGAAATGCAATCACTTGCTGTTCAAACTTTCGGTCAGATCGTGAAATTATAACTTCCTCTACCCTAATTGAGTGTTCTTAATAATTTTCATATAATGACGTTTGAGAAGTTTAAATCTGTAACTTTCCTCAACGTGTAGCGCTTTGTGAGTGTCTTATAACTTTACGCAGAAACAAGCACAATAATTATAGTTCCCCTCTTATTAGTCTGGCAATCTTGGCTGAGAAGTTGATGAACTGTCTGCAGAGATGCTTTGAGTCACACACTGAGTCATTCTTGAGTTATGCCCTCTTGCGAGGTCATTTCACGCTTTCAGATCAGTCGATGTTATAAGTATTAAAAAAGCATTCTTTGTGAAATTCAAAAGACCGATAGTAAAATATTTCTACATCGAGGTATTTTAATCGTGAATTTCATATGTAATTCAACAAAGCGGGAGATCTCACTAGTATATTCCTATTGAATCCATAAATATGACTCTTTCATATTCATGTAGAGTAAAAATGGAAACTAACGAATAAAAATAGGGAATAGAAAGATTCAGTGGTCCTTTTTAAAGTGCCATTTGGAGATCCAAATGTGTCACTGAGAGGTAAGGAGGACAAGCGTAATAACACTCTGTTGTGGATCAGTCTCGCGTCATTCCAATAAATCAATTCTCGGTAGAACAATTTAGTGACTTGAAGATTAAGGGAGCTATTCACGTACACATTCATAGAGTGTTGTCACTGATGCCCGATCAGTTTAGAAAATCCACTGATAGCAGTAAGTTTTTGATGTTCAAGTTATCATGTGTTGACAACCAACGATCGATGCTTCCCGTACTGAGTCAGCTGTATTTTATTAAATTCTCTCTTGACTATCTTCGGTTCACATAATTTATAACTTTCATAATAGTTATCCGATGAATTCACCAAAATTTTAACTCTGAAAGATCTTATAAAAACAACCTAGTTCCAAATTCTCTTTGGATCCCAACTGAACTGATTTCATAGCTCGATTCATGTTCCATTAGCAGAAACTATAGATGTTTAGTTCTCAATCTAACGCAAACCATGAGTTTCAGATTGTTTTGCCATTTGAATAACTTCAGCAAAAATCTTAATACTCGCAATCTTTTATTGCCAGCTTTATTTGTCCACAAAACTTTCGTTAGTTGCGTATGAATGAGAAGAAGTAGAGTTTGAACTCCTTTGCCAAAAGTTTATAATTTCGCATTTATGCATATGTTTTTAAACAAACAGAATGTTTAGTTTCTTTGTTTCTCCTTCACCATAATTTTCTCCTCATTCATATTTTGTCAACCTTTATCCCTGTTTAGATTCTACAACGCTATTTACTTTTTCGCTTATAGTTGTTTCGTTCTGTTTGATCCACATGCTCTGTCACTCATCTGTTGAGGCAAGCGAGACATTAATTTAATGAGACCTCACATTTTTTACCTTTTCTGATTCCGTCTTACCAAGAGATACACTATTTGGAGACTGTTATAACGTGAAGAACTGGAAGTCCCGGTAGTAATCTCGCAGAGCAAACCAATATTGAAAACTCGGTAACAGAACAACTTAATACACAAACCCATAACCCACAGCAGTGCACATGGCACGTTTTGGTAAACACGCGTGCACCAACGAAACTCAATCTCAAATGGCATAGGCTTAAACCAACAGACATAACTACAATGTCTTTTATCAGTGGGGGAATTCAGAAGGAAACTGCACTTTTATTTATGGAAGAGATATTGGAATCGGCGGAAGATTTACTTTTTCCTCTGCCTTGGCTCTTGTTCAAGGAGACAAATTTGGCTGCTGCTAGAGAATTAACTTTAAATTTATTTAACTGCCATTAATTTCTCATTCCGCTGTGGGATAGACGAGTGGGATAACCATTTTTGCAGAACGTTTATATTTTGTTCTAATCAGAAATGAGGAAACTTTTTCAAATTGATCACCTATGTGAATCGTTTCATTTAAACCATAAGCATAAATAGTCAAATTTACGTTCATTTTCCTTTTATTTCAGCCTAAAGCATGAGTTAACTTATTTTGGAACTAGCCATTTTCATATAAAAATTTTTAAGAGCATCATCTTTGTCTTCAATCCCGATTTTCTCTAGTTATATCAATCAAGTGGACCCAAAGATGGGTATGAGATGGCGAGTATAATGAGCTAAGGGAGGTGAAAGGAAAAATGGTATATAAACAATTCAGTACACATGTCGTTTGAAAAACAGGGGGTTAATACAGTGTTTTATCACTCAAACTAATTGGACTTGAGTATTGTCCTCTTTTACCTCCCCAAACTCTATTGTAGAAACTAATAGGAAAAGGAAAAACGATGAATAAAAAATAGGTAGGAAGTGATCTTTGAGTTAAAAATGATTACTTCACTCTTAATTCTCTGACGTAGAGCATGATGTATGCTATCATTACAGTTAACCATTTTATTTGTTATTAAAATTTGCATTACATCTCCACTTTCACGCCTTTATTATCTACTGCTGTTCAAATTTCGCAGCGAAATAAAAACTGGCATTTGCATTCGACGCGCTTATGTGAAGTTCCTTTGTTTTTATAACTAAATCACTTATCGTAAAAGGCCAGAGGAGGAATTTATACACTAGACAATACATCCGAATCTGTGGATGACCTCATTCTTCCCAATGAGGGTACTGCGCAGCACAATATTACCCATATCAGCTGCTGTGATGTCTACGGTGTTAATCTATTATCCCTAAGACTTGGAATGGCTAAATCTTCATTCCAGGAACGCATGATTTCCAGTACAAAAGTCCCCATTGTTTAAATTTTGAAGAGTATCCGCCTGCATATAAGGATAGGGCTGTGATTAAGTGCCCTGTTAACCATAGTTTAGCATGCGATTCTCCAGAACATACTCTGAGTCCAACACATACGACAGAATACAAAAGCCAAAGGACAATGAATTCTTCTCAGTTCGAAAGACCGCCGTAAGTATAACTACACTGTCATTCACCTTTTTCTAAAAATTTCCTGCCTATGAATCTCCTTCGGAGATTTATCAAGAAAAAAGTCTAGATTATCCGGAACATTATTAAAAGACTACAACATGCAGATGGCTCAGGTAAGAAAAATTAAACTTTCTAAGCATTATTCTGTCTGTTTTTACGATCCCCAACACAAGCAAGATAGGAGAGAGGAAGGGGGAGAGAGAGAAAGTGGTATGACCAATTTTATTAAGGGATAAAAAAGCGATGTCAGTACTGTATGTGTAAAAGGAAAAAGACACAGGTAGAACAAAGAAGGTCAAAGTACAAGAGTTAGGATACCGTACATACTGATGAACAACTAAATGAAATGGTTTAAAATGAATATATGGCAAGGTTACCATAAATTCTTCAAAATACTAGTGCGAAATATTCCTCTAGAATCAGATTTCATGAATATCTCAACTTATAATAATTTATTTGTTTCATTGAATAAATCATTCCTATCGAATAAAGATTGTTTACTAAATATACAATCATTTGTTATGATGAAATAAACTTCTCACAATTGGTTCCATGCGAAAGTTTTGACACGATATGACTTTTTATTGAATTTCATTAACACCGATGTGTCACGAGATCGTATAAGATGGTCGCGTCTGATATTTTCTCTCTTCTCCAGTTGCAAAGTTTATTTATCAAAGTACTGGCAAAAGTGATCGATTTGAAATGGCAAGATGGGGAAAGTATTTCCGATAACATTGCATCTTCTGAATGTAAGTACAAAAGCTACCTCAAAATTTCATCTCACAGTAATAATTTATCTTAGGAATCATCTGATAAGTGTTCAAATGTGTCTATAGCCAACGGGATATTAGGGGCAACTAACTCGAATGTAAATTTCGAATTTTTGCTGAAGTTTATGTGCAATTTATGTGCTGTGAGCTCCTAAACTATAGCTATCTGCCAAAAAATTAGTCCCCGTCACCTCGGTACTCTTCCACTTCTATGTAATTGGCTTGACTTATTGCCTGAAAACGAACCCGGGTCATTTCACTTTGCATCTATGTCATCGGCCTCAAACATTTTAACTTAGTCACCTCATGTCGGACGTCTGCCAACTACTTTTATGTTACGAAGCTACTACGCAATAGTATCAGTAGTTAATCTCATAATTTCTTCATGATTGTGCACTCTTCCTTCCTTTTAGATATACGTCTTATTGCTTCAATTTCTCACAAAATTACTAAAATTACTGCGTGTCTGACAATTTAATGGAATTGATAATAAAGATCTTATAATAGCATTAAAGAAAACTGTATTTTCTGAATCTTTGAAAAGAGGGCATTAAAAAACTGGTGATTGCACCACATTATTTTTGTAACAGTGATTGGTAGCGAATAGCTTCTTCTCTTCTTTCCTCTAAGTTGCATGAAATATAATATTATTTTTCAAAAAGCTTGGCGTGAATCTCTTTAATGGAAAATGAATCTAGATGACCATTTTCTTTCTAAAAATTAATGATAACTGTTCTGACTGATTGTCGTTGCAATAAATCCAAGTTCTCTCTTAATCCCAATATTTGCTATTTTTACCATAAAAACTTATCCCTGGGGAGTTTATGAAAATGATGGAATTTAACACTTAAGGATTCATACGAGGAATTAAAGCGAACATCTTTTTGAATGTCCAAATTTTTCGATGCTATCATTATTAAATACAGTCAAACAAAAAATCGTATCTATGATAAGATTCGAACATGAGGTGTATTGCTTTCACCGGGAAGGAGAAGGACAAATTGGTGGATTTCAGTCTTGAAACCAAGATTTCTATGTAGCAACAGTTGCCGTTAATGGCTCTTGGACACTTGATTCCTTGAAATGATTGAGAACGTTCGGTTGAAGCTTATCTTTCAAGGCAGGAGGAGTAAATTGTAGTAGACGCTGGTTCCCGACAGCGAATATTACCATTCATTTTGACTTTCATAATCTTGCATTTCACTCTGTTCAAATTCGTCTGATTGTCTAAGAAATCGTACGCCCGAATTAACCGTGTTTAAAATATTAGGTGGTTGTGCTATTCCAATCCTTGAAGCTTCAGAATCATGTAAAACTGATACCTGATAGCGAGATATTTTTTCTAATAGCCAAGACAATAGGATGGTAATAGCCTACATGATATTACCTTTGGAAAATTATTTTAAACCCTGATATTAATTTTGTTTTTTCATTCCGTTTGAGATAAAAATTGGTAGATAGGCCTAATTAAGAGTTATGCATTGTCACTTGGAATGGTTGAATAGCTCGGAATTAACCACTCCAATTTATTGACTGAATGATTAAATATATATTCATATGCGGTATCTTGACCTTTCTTGACCTGCTTGCTAACGTATGTCTGTGTCCGCGAGTCTCATGACTGTTCATCGGACTAAATCTCACATCCCACAAATAAACTTTACCGTCAGGTTACCTCTGCGACATATGCTTATCAGTTATTGGTTAGTCATCCTAAATGGTTGTATTTTCTAATGAAATACTTTATAATTGAGACTGATTAGTTTGGGTCTATATTCTTCCTCCTATTTTCCATTACTACCAATATCTCTAATACCACTACCATTATTACTTGCAGTAGGGTTTATTATATCATCCGATCCGGTCATTCGTGTCCACTCTGCAAATAATTATTGGCTACTGAAGAGGAGTGATTTTGAATACACTGCTACCCCCATTGGCACACTTTCATTTCCTGAGGATGATACTGCTGCTGAAGCAGATGATTATTTATCGTCCAGATTGTTAATTGCCGACTATCACCTTAAGTAACTAATCAATAACAGGAGAAAACAACGTGCTCATCATCTTTGAATGGATGTGGATTATAAGAATCTAGTTAAGTTTCCCATGTAACATATTAAGCACCTATCTAGAAATTCCTCAAATGACCGCCTTTTTATAGCTTCTTCACTAATGTTTAATTTATTCCGGCATTATTATTCCGTGTTTTCATCTAAATTTCAATGATGCCTACGGATTTTGTTCGGTACAACCGATGCAGTCAATATCTCCTGTCATGAACATTGCAATTAGGAAATAAAACACATTTCAACTCTCCTCTTTCACTATCTTCTATCTGCTATAAGTCAGAAAACGAGCCTGATGCTTGAATTACTTTATGTCTCTCAGCATTCTGCTCCTGGCATATACCATCACTCAAATATGGGACTCGGTGATTTTTCAGCATATAACATTAATGACCACTTACAGTCACTTCATCAAAGACTTCCTCTCAAATGGTGAAACATATTTCTTTCTGTCCATTCTATCTCTTTTCATTATATGTTTTTCTCAAAATATTTTGGCAAAAAACAATGACACACGGTTCCATCTGAAGAGACTATTCCAGCCTTGATCTTCATTACCTCCCAAATGAGTATGAATTAGAAAGTGGGCCGCGTTTCGGCTACTTCAATGTTTGATTAAAAACTAGATACTAAGACCATCCTAGTTGGCAATGAGAAATGTCAATTTAATATCAGTTGCTCTAGTTTAACAAAAACCATTTATTGAAACATATTTGTTATTAATGAAGATAATGTTTAAAACATTTGACAAAAACGCAACAAGTTACAACACTAATGAAAGTCATAGCTGCTTAGAAATTATAGCCATCTCAATTCTGCTTTTCTAAGACGCTGTAAGTTGCTTATATAAGATCATTCTGCTTTCTCGACTTCTGGGGGAAAAATGAATTGAAGTGGTATGATCAGCCGATATAATTAAGTAACCGATCAATGTGCACTGGATATTGGGGCAAAAATTTACTCAGTAATTCGAGTGACGAATTATTAAATTTGAATTTTGAAGCATGAACTACCCATTCAATTGATATTGTACAACCCGAATCCAAAGTCTTTTTGCCTGTTTAAATATATTTTAATTTAAACAATATAATACGATGTGATCTACAAAGACATGTTCTCTCTGGGGTCTTTCTAGTCTTACTAAGCAGGCCCCAATAAGTTAAATTATCTATGAAAGTTACTTGACTTAGTCCTTCATTCTATGGGATCGATTTATAACATAGCATCTCTGTGTTAAAACAGCAACACTGCTTTTAGAAACAGCACAGCTGTCTCTAGTTAAAACTTGTTTGCCTTCATCGAGTTTTTATAATAAAGGCAACCATATTTTTGTTATTGTGGCTTTTCACATACCAGATTCTTTAATTAAGGTGTTTACTGAAAGGTAATGCAGGAAGGATTCAGTCGGAAGGAATGTAAAAAAACACCATAGTTCGCTGGCCGAAAACCTTCTGAAATGACTCATCACAAGTAACCATATTCTTACTTTTGTAGTATAGATAAAGAGAGTAGAAGTATCTGAAACATGACCTTTTAAAATAAGGCCCAATAAGCTGTTTAATTACATATGAATCTCAATAAGTCAAAGAGTATACAACTGAAGGAAGTCAGCTTAATAGTGAGGCGTTAACATATTCCATCATTAAAGAACGGGATTAACCTTGTCATGTGTTCCATAAGACGAAATCAGATTTTCTAATTGGGTTGTGTTTACTTTAAATAGAACTGTCATTTTAGCAGAGTGAATTGAAGAACATTTAAAAATGTTTACTAACATCAAGTGTGCTGTTAACACACGTGATCGTAAAAAAACTATTTTTATTAATTAAACATTAATTACATTAATCAAGGTGATGAATGAAACTTATTTGGAGATACGCACAAAAACGCAGGAGACTCAGAGATAAAACACTTCATTGTCAGATGACAATTTTGTATATAAAATAAATTGCAAATGTTTAGATGGACAAAAGAGATAAAATTGATAGCTCAATGGATAGCTCAATGAATGCTTATTGCAGTTATTGGATCGATAAATTGACTTGAGTTTGATATCTCGAAATCATCTAAATATGTTGCATATTTTTCTAAAAGCGTGAAGACTTTGGTGTCTTACTTTGAAATTTACTCTTAGGATAATTGAAGAAATAATGAATAAGAGGCAGATAGTCGGGATCTGTTGCAAAATCGAATATCTTCCCTCAATCAGCTCTATATGAATATTCTAGAATGTTTAATTTGAATATGTGAATATGCTTCATTGACAATTACTTATCTTTATCACTAATGTCCTGATCCAAGGCGTTGTATTTCGAAAGCAGCGATCTTTCTACACCCCATTTCTTACTACTTTTATTAATTTCCAGAATGATTGATAAATTCAATTTTGTAAGCCTTTTATGATGAATGAATGTGCATGAAAGCATGAGTCGTCATTTTCTGCATCTTGAGTGAACACAGCTTACGAAGCTCTGCTAACTTACAATTTTCAGCTATCTCACCTCTGCTATGAGATGAGATAGCTAAATATCATCTGGCAACACCGACCTTCTTGATTAAAATGGTCAATAAGCACGGTGGGTGATAAGTAAAGAAAAAGAACTTGCCTCCAAATCTTCATGAAACAACAATAAAGTTCGAATTAAGAAGGACTAACAATCAATAAAGCAGGTCCTTGTATATACATATATGTACAATTTTTTAAGCTAAGATGGTTTCACGAAAAAGTATACATCTATCAGTTCTTTGACTTAAGAAAATATTTATTTTCAGAATCAGAATTGTTATCCCTTAGCCCTTCATTAAAAATTTAATGTCTTTAATATATATCCTGCATTGAACCATCGATATAACATTGTCAATCTTATTAAAATTTCAGATTCGCATGAAGTGTACTTTTCTTTGTAATTGAAAATCAAAGCAGCATCAGATTTCGTACACACGGAGTCAATATGTACTTTTACAAATCCGATTTAAAATCTGCACATCCATGCGTTCCACGTATTTTTTCCTCTCAAACCAATGGTATTTCATAATTATTTATTGATATAACAAGTTCCGTTAACATTTATAGACGTTTCAACTTAAATCAAAGTGGATTATGTATTTCCCCACTATGCAAATTTGGACATGCAATTTAAATGTTTGGGCAAATATTCGACTGCATGGTCGAATTCGATAAGCTTATCGCTGCCAGGTGGTTGAATTGGAGCCAATTAATGCTATCAAATCTTATCATTTTTCATACGGCTCTCCTTCTTGATTTACTAAAGGGATTAAGCATTTACATAACTCGTGTAACGTGCGGGAAAGGGAAAATGTATTTACCCTTTTAAGATCAAAGCCTGATATCTCAATTCGGAGAAAGAGAGAGAGAGTTAGTTAGGTACTGAAAAACCCTATTCAAATTTACCTTTCTGAGAAATAACATAAACCGTAATAATACTAATAATAGTGAATATAGGTTTCATCGGAAGTACAACCAACATAAAAATCTCTATGCTATATTCTCAAAAAAAAATTTTTCTTTTTTAAACCGCGTCTTTCTTCTAGAACTTCGTTTTTAGGTTCATCTGTATTCTTCTATTCAGTTTAACGCTTCTTCCTGGTTATTTATTCCAAATTTAGAAGTGATTTCATGTGCTATATTCAGATTCTTCTTCCTTGTAGTAATTCCACTTATAGTTTTCCATTAAGTGTTGAATAAGCAGTCATCTAAAAGTTCATAAGAATGTCTTTAAACTGTTGCTATCTCTTCCTTCCTGTCAAATCCAACCTTTTCCTTCTTCTTGATTTTGGACATTCAGTACTGGTGGCTTAAATAGTGTACTAAATTTATTTTTGGTTTCGAGGGAAGATCTCAAATTTTAATTCATATTTTGATTTCACTACAGTGCCTGGTGCAGAAACTTGTTCACGACATTGCCTCCTTTTCTTTACATTATTTTGATTTATTTTACTCAGTATCTTTGATGGAACAGTCTGAGTGATCAGCAAAATTTGCTACAGCAACTTTAGCATATCCAACCGGTCAAAACCAAACAGTTCCAATTGGTGTCAATAAGTTTTAAAGAATTGTGTTTGGATTCGCTGGTCAACATAACAGACACAACTTCATGTTCACAATCAAAATTCGGAAGTGAAATAGAACAGAATATTTAAAGGACGAAGTTTGGATAATTTCTTGCTTAAAATAATGATCGGCTGTCTTTTTCATCCTCAGTGCCTTTAAGAATAATAACATTTAAAGTAATTTACTTGAGGCCTATTTATTTCAATAAACTTTTCTTTACAAGAGAATAATTTTCACATGCTCTTAGACGAAATAGTCAGTCTGCCTGCAAATCAGGTCGTAAATTAATAATCCTAATGGTGGTAATTATTTGAATCGTATACATACACATATGTGTGCTAATGTATTAACATTTTTATTTTACATATGAGGAACTTGTTTAATATTAATTTTGAAACAATTTAATAACTTGTGGGTTTAAAAATGCACATTTTGCTGTTTAAAAATGCTATTCGCATGAGGTACGGCTTTGTTTCATTTTTTCTTCACTTGATTGTAAGGCGAATTCAGAATGTTAACATGTTTGTAAATTTATGCCTTTCTCATCCTGGTGTATTAAGAGATCATTATCATCTCTGTGCTCAACAAATCTATGCTATCTAGAACCACTGCATCCATATATTTATCTAACTGGGAATTATGCTTGTTTCATACTAACAATCAGGGATTCAACGTATTTTCAGTCCATACTATATTAGAGAGGGATAGAGAGGGAAAAATGGAATAAACACAAGAAATACAATTGTATATTTCAATGATATTTTATTTGTCTTAACATTCTCCGGACTGTAAATGAACTACTACAAAAAGTTAGCTACCTAAATAAATTTACATGATTAAATTTCAAATGATAGTATAAAATAACCTAATTAAATTTCCATACGTATAAAACAAGGGACTACATGAGCTTATATTTAATAAAAATAAGCGATAAAAGCGAAGTGCTTTCCCATTGTTTATAAGATTTATGAATCAATCCTTTTATCGTAAATTTAGTAAGCATTTATTGAGAATCTGTGAATATTAAAATATATAGCAAAAAGATGAATAACAGGATTTTTCTCTTAGTTTAACAATCATTTTCAATTATTTAAAAACATTTTGGTAAACTTGGAAAAATTACCAATTTTTCATCTTTTAACTTAATTTGAAATCTTTGGTTAAATTATTAAATTGAAAAATAATTTGTGTTAATGACTCCGTTATCTGTATTATGAATTTAAATATGCCTACATAACATTTACAGAAACTGATGAATATTTTATTTAAATAGAAATAGAAAGTTGACTGAGTAAGTAATTCCTCCATCTGATTCACAGAATTAATAAAATTATTTAGGCATTTTAGCAGTAGTCCCGTCAGATGTTGAATCGTATCTGTTCCATAATTGATATGCAAGTCACCACTCCACTATCAATTTAATAGCCAAAACTCAAGTTTAGTCCTATGCGTTTCATAAAAGTTTCGATTCGAACGGCACAAATATCACATCTCCAGCTCTATAATAAAGTAGGATTGGCAGTTTTCCTAAATGGGTAAAAATATTAACTTCAAAAGAGGCGTTTGGACACTGTTTCGATGAAAAGTATGTCATTAAAAATCGCCGCAATGTGCTCTCCTCTTCAAATCTTTCTTTGATAAACAATAAAATGATATATGCTACGAACGCTTCGAACTCAAACCCATATTTAGGATTCTATTTAAATCTGTTACAGTTATATACTTGCGTTTTCTAGCGTTCAGAAATATTTGGTATGAAAGCTGAATAACGATCGAAATAGTGTATTAATAAAATAAAGCATTTAAGAGTTTAGTTGCTGATCATGGAATAATTATTATTACAGTACAAAATATTATTTCATATTATTTGGAAGTATGCATGCAACCAGATTCAATTGACACAAATAAACTATGACCAAGAATGCTTTACAATTCAGCTGAACTAGCGGTATTCAGCTATTTTATCAATTATAATTTTATTGCGATTAAATAAAGGGTTTAGATTAATGTTATCAATGCCTCTTCTGTAACTAAAATAGAATTTTTCAGTTATATAGGGTTTAATTAAAATTTTATTTAGCGTAATAATGCAATGGGTTATGCATTTAATCGGTATAGAAATACTGTTGATAACTGGAAAAGTTGAGCTTTAATGTATTTGGTGCGTTTTCGAAATTTTCGGGAAATGTCTGTTCACGAAAAAAGCGAGGATGTCGTCGGCAAAAAGGTTGATCGTTGTATTTCCGATGTTTTGATTAAAACAGGTATTTTAGCATAGATTATCCTCATTAAAAATTTACCAGGAACCGGCGTCTCTGTCGGTATAATAGTTTCAGTGCTCTTCGCTAAACGTAAGTATGATACACAATTTAAACGTCCTCTTTTTTAGGTCGGCCATGGCCATTGATTTTCGGCACTGGATTCGGTCTTGGAATGGGGATTTCCAACTGTAACAGTGAATTCAAACAGCCTCTTCCTTTGCAATCTCATATTATCGTGGCTCAGGAAAAACCCCAGTAATTTGTTAGTAGGCATTCTTCTCTAAAATTAGTTACCCTCCCGTGTAGTTGAATGGTTGTAAATAAAAGCAATAATTTACACTGATCTCTTCGCGATCTCGTTTTTTCTAATTGCTCTTTTATTAAGTTAGCCTTCTGCAGTTTTGTTGATTTGATGATAACCACTAATTGTAGCTGTGTTTGAACTGACTGGAAGTTTATGCACTTTGAATTGTCACTTTCGTGGTTCTCTTACTTCAAACTGTGGGATGCAGTGGGAAGTCAAGACATTGTCGGTATTTTTTTCCCAAACTCATTGCACTAGTTCAGGTGAAACTGAAATTTCTAATCTTAGATTCGTGTGATTTCTTTATAAGCGGCATACAACGTACATATGTACTGGTATGTACACACTCGCATATGATGAAAGCCAATTGTACTGAAAACTGATCAAAAACGAGTATTTTTAAATAAAATAATGCTACGAATGCTGTCTTACTTTTAGAAAGCCTAGTTTTTGAGTTCCACCATTTTTGTGCAGGGACATGAGCTAAATTAAGACTTCCGCAACAATGCCAAGAGGTCTCCCTGTTAGAATAAGTTTATTATCCACCTTCTTCCCTAAGTAAAAGACTCTCGACATTAACGAAATTTACTGTTAATTATTTCCCCATATTTCTACCTCATTATCGCCATTATACCTGTTTTTACGCCCACCCACCTACCGAGCGAACAGCAGATTTACACAATTTTCGCTCAGCACCTCATCCCCGACTTCTAACCTTCGGCTATGGTTAGAGTAGAAACTTTAAGGATAATCGAACGCCGCTAGACTATTTAAGAATGGTAACCGAGTGGTCTTTATTTACAAAACTTGGAATGGGAAAAGTGGTCTCGAACTTTAATGACTGTATATTTGCCGTCTGAATATGAAATTAGGATCCGCACATCCCAGAAATACGAACAAAGTAGTAGGAAAGTTCTTCGGATAAAACGCTATTTACATGTACAGGAGAGCATCAATGGGAGGTAGCTAGACACTTTCAGGAGGAGCCCATGACCCTACCGTATAGGGGGAATCTACAGGTCTGAAGTAATCAGAGGGACAGTGAGCATAAAATGCAACACATTCTATTCTGCGTGGAACATCTTCCTCCATGCCTATCACGTATTTCGACGCCTCGAATTTTCCTCTCGTTGCCTCTACAGTAGGGACAAGCCAGGTCAACACAACGTGCGCATCTTCATGACTATCGATAATGAAAGTTCGAATTTGAGCGTAGTATTCACCACCTTCAATGTCGATCAAGGAAACGATATCACCAATTTGGTACCAAATTCCTCTATGAAAGTAGCGAGTTTCCAAACGAATGCACGGCTTGGGTGGAGAAATCTTTAGAGGCTACAAAATGGCAGAGTATTAATAAGCGTTTAATACATACAATAGACTTAAGAAGTTGGCGTCTTGATTTTGATTTTGAATTCGTAGAGCCGTTAAAGAATTTATGTCGATTTATTCCTCGAGTGCGCAACGTCTTCTTAGTGGGTCCAGTAAAATCAAAATCCGCATCCATTTTAGATGTTCTTTTGCGCTTACAGACACGCTCTGCAACAAGAGAAAAATCGGCTGTAAGTCATATTTCACAACAAACAATAATTGAACCACAAATAAAATATGATGAAGTTATGCAATTAAAACTACCATAAGGTTGACTATCTGGTAATGAAGCGGGCTTTCCCGTACTCATAGTCAACCCAAGGACGAACCGTAAAATTAAATGACGTACGCCCAAAGTTACTTCGATGTTATTCCATAATAACAATAAACATAGCATATAAATTCAAAAAAAAATTTTATTATAAATTATTTAAATGGCAGGCGCCTTTTCTGAAATTTTTTCTGTTTTTTTAAAGTTTCTCAGGGTCCCTCAGTCTTCCGCAATGGCAAGTGAAGTGACCAATCGCCCTCCTGAGACTTTTTTGGGTAATTTTGTTTGGTTTATTTTCACGTATTTTATTGTTTTACTTTCTGAAGGCTAGCGATATTTCAAATTTTTGCTGTTTTTCATCTGATTGTATCAGTGTGAGTGCACTCACCAGCTAAATCATCGAAAATTTCATTAGTGTGTGTATCTTATTTTAGAGACAAATTTCAGTACTTCCTGGCCTGCAGTAGTCGCTCCTTTCATAATTCCAAATGCTCCCAAAACGTTTTTCTATGTCCCTGACTTTATAGATGCCGAAACAGAGGCAGAACTTTTGCAAAATATCTATGCTTCTGGAAAATGGCAATATCTCGCCCATCGCCGACTACAAATTTGGGGTGGAGCGCCCCACCCAAAGGGCATGATAGCCGAAAAGATTCCTGACTGGCTTCACAGCTTGATGGACAGAATTTCCGATTTTGGTGTCTTTGGTCCTTATCGAGCCAACCACGTGTTGATTAATGAATACAAACCTGGAGAAGGAATCATGGTAACTTGATAGCGTATTGAGTTATTGTTTTAGCCCCATCATGACGGTCCACTCTATTATCCGGTTGTTACAACTGTGAATCTTGGTGGACACAGTATGTTAGACTTCTACTATCCAATCACCGATGATATGACTGTAAGTTGTCCTTAGTTTTATCATCAATGTTTCCTTGAATTACTTTCATAACCATTTTGCTTTTAGGATGTCTCTTTCAAATCGCGTTATGTTGGGTCAGCGTTACTAATGCCTCGAAGTATGAACATGGTTACTGACAGTCTTTATACTTACTACATGCACGGAATCGAGGAAAAAAAAGTTGACTATCTTCACCTGATTAAAAACGACTTTGACTCCTCTTCCTTTTTTGCTGATCCTGACAGTGAGATTGAAAAAAAAATACTCAATCTCTCGCAGATTCCCCAATGGGAGGATTTGGCCGATCAACTCGAACGAAAAACTCGAATTTCTATCACTATTAGACATGTTCCAAAGACTCGGAAGGTCAATCTATCCCGACTATTTAAGGGAACTTTCTCGTAATGGTCAGATGCAGCGCCTTTCCCTATTAATTGGCGTAAAATGTAGTCCCGGTGTCTTTTCCTATGTTAGCAATAAATCGAGTAAAATTATTTCAGTTCCGTATTCTTTTTGGTGAAATTTATTTGGTTTACAAGAGTTCAAACTTTAGATTCTCTCTAGAATCTAATGCTTTGAATGCGATGAGACAGATGTTTACCGGATATTTTAGAAAAGAAGTGAGCATATTTTCTAAGTCTAACTTCTAGGCAAATGCTGTACTGTTTGGTCAGCCGGAAGCTCGCATTACAGCTATACTATTGGACAAAGTAGTTTTCGGAGTCAATAAATATCTTGAAGTATTGGTTTACACTTTGTCATTTGGACTTGGAGAAAAACAAATGTGTTGCCGGCACGTAAGGCTGAATACCACATAACTTACTGTGAACTCGTTCTCAGACAACCACAGGTAAGTGAGAATCTGTGATCGCAGATTTGCTGGTTCGAAGCTTTCATCGTCGTGTCTGAGCTTATGCTTTAAAATATGGCCACGAAGGTAAGCTAATAGATAAACACGCTGAAAAGGATGATATGAACTCGTAATATAGATATGGAATTAAAGTGAAGTAAAATGGCGTACTACTTGAATGGATAGTCGCGGTGTGCACATGAGTCTTGTCGTAGAATGGTAGAAGTTTCATTATAGCACCAGATGTGAGCCAATTTGCCAATTTTTAAAAAAAAGCGATGATTAGCCCTACTTAGATTAAGAATAACTCGAAGCACAATAACGTTGCTGAGTCATGCACTAATGATATGGCATGTTAATAGGGCTTAGACAAAAAATTCCCCTTCTCCAGAAAAAAAGAAATAATGAAACAGGGAGGAAACCACTTAATTCTTATAAACGTCTTCGGTTATTATCTTTGCTTAAAGGGAAGATAGCGTATTCAGGCGATAAAAACCGAGGTAGACAGCATCTTCAGGTTGGAAATTAATTTTCCCGACTCAATCATTCTAATTAAAGAATTTCGAAGATGATAGAAGTAGTTTCCACACTCACTATTGGGAATCTAATTAATAATATCAATGCAATTTAAATGTACACCAGATATATTCAAGTCAAATCTTATTGCATAAAAACAGAAGGCGCCAGACGTATGTTAGTGGCACATTATCAGTGAAGTTGGGGGAGGGGAAGGGAGAGAGTTAAATCACAATCTTCTGCTTAGACGGAATGTAAGTGTACCGGAATGGGAGGGGGGGG